>CABHPR010135467.1:22388-52887 GCA_902168415.1 Peromyscus melanophrys
AATAATATAATAATATGATTCTTTATGACTTTTTCAAGAATAAACTATTATTTTGCCCCTCCCTTCCTTTCTGTGTTGATATCCTTCCTCCTTCTCTACTAACCTCTCCCGTTTCTTCTCATTTCCCCTTTCTAATAACTTTGACCCTGCAATTCCCCTCTCTGTTGCCCCTTCACCCTTGGTCCCCTTTTACTTTCTTGGTTTCTATGGTTTCTAAGTTATATACTAATATCTGAGGGTGTAGAGTTAGGAGACAAAGGTGGAGAGAACTTACAGCTTGTGCTGCCCATACACTCATGGGTGTGGGACTGTCCTCTAGAGCCTAGTCAACCTACCAAAGGCCACACCCTTCAAGAGAACTGACTCCCCCGCCCCCGGAGGCCATCAACTGTCAGTAGCTCACGAGTGTCTCCTTTCTTGGAATTTTAAAATGTAAACATATTAACATAACCACTTCTGCTTCATTTCCCTGTACTAATTTGTATATTTTATCTATTCCCCTGCATTCAATTATCCCATTTAGAGTCTTCCTGTAAGCTCTGTGGGGTTTTATTGCATCTTTTAACGTAAGCTTGAATGAGTCATACTTAATCTGGCTACTGTTGGCATTATGCTCTTTCTGTTATCTGTTCCTTTGGTTTTGTGTTTATAATTCTTACTTTCTTCTTAGTTCTTCCTAAGCTTTATTTGATCTTAATTACATTTATGTGTTTATTTATTTAGTGTGGGGGGGAGGGGAGGTACACACATACCACTGTGCACAAGCGGATGTCAGAGAACAATTTATTGGGAGCTGGTTCTCTCCTTCCACCATGTGGGTCCCAGGAATTGAACTTGGGCTATTGGGCGTGGTGGCAAGTGCCTTTACCCAGTGAGCCATCTCCCTGGTCTGCGATGGCCACACTTCTGTCTTTGACAGTGAAGTTGCTGCAGCTGCAGGACAGATGTGGTCGCAGTTGCAGAGATGAAAGCCTCTCTGCCAGCAGGATAGAATCTCCTGAAGGCCATAGTCAGTTAACTTCAGGAATCCAGTTATCCAGTATCCTGGAACTTGGTAGAACAGACAATTGCTATGGATTCTGGTGACATCATTTGAAAGAGCAGTAAGTGGGTACACTGGATGAAAAGGTCACAGGGTCGGGTGGGCATGGCTGCAGTCAAGAATGAGGAGTCCAAGGTCATCCTGCCAGAGGAAAATTTCTTTTTCATTCTGTGTGACAATAATCCGGCCCACTATTTTGTCTGCAGGGGAGAACATATGTGATTGTGAATGCATTTCTCATCCGTTTTCCACAGAGGACTCCCCACATTTCAATGCCTTTGGGGGTATTGTCACTAGCAAGCTGGAGATTGTGGGACACCACAATGTGGAGCAGGCCTTCGATGGTGGGGACATTTTCTATGATACTTAGTACTCGGTTTCAGGGACCTGTCCATCACAGGTGGCTGAGCTGGCTGCATGCTCATGCTACAGTCTGAATTCTGTGTGGATGAGAAGGGTGAGGTGGGAACCACATCTACACAAGGCTTTTCCAGGTCAGGCTGCAGAGGCCCACACGGGCCAGGGTCACCTTTCCAAATGCTTGGACAATTTTTAACTGGTCTTTTTCAAGTTCCTACTTCTGGAGCATCTCCTCACAGGCATGGAGTTACTCCTGCTCTAGCTACTGCTGCTGGGCAATGCTCGTTCTTTTTCCAGCTTTTGCTGGATAGTGGTATTCCGGCAAGTTCCTCCTCCTTTTTCTTTGGTTCTTTATACTGCTTGTGGTCTTTGGTATGTCTTTTCAAGAGTTCAGTCTTAAGTTCTTCTGCTTTTGGGAAAGCAGTGTTCTTTAATTTCTTGACCACGTCTTCCTTCTCAGGAATGATAGCTGATTTGGTTGTCTCTTTGTTCTGGAAGTTTTTCAATGAACACTGTGATGTACTTGTTGTAGAGAACACACGCATGTTCAATGTTGCCTTCTTTAGAGTAAATTCATTCCATGTGCATGATCTCAACACCAGAACAAAATTATCAGTGGGGTGGGATGTCTGTTCAATTCAACTGTACTTCCTAGTTGAGACAGATTCCTCACCCAGGCTTAGGGTGGAAGGCTGACATGCCAACATGGTCAGACATTGGGCCAATGATTTCTTTCCTGAAGGATGACAGCTGGAGAATCCAGAAACATTTTATTTTTTTATTGATAGATTTGCCTCTTAAAGTACATTTATATTTACAAGAAGGAAAGGAAACAAAAAGCACCCCTAGATGCTCTTGAACTCTCAACCACCTCTGCTTTCTTGCAGTTCTGACATCTTGTGACCGTGCTTTGTTTACATTATTACCGATGAATGAGTATTGACCCATCACTAGTAGCTAAGGCCCAGGGTCTCCTAAGCCTTCATTCTGTGCTGCACAGTTCTCTGAGTTTTACAGAATAGTTTCACAGACTTAAAATTCTGAGTGCTCCACATGCTCAGCTGCCCTCTGCACCCTCCCAGCCTCTAGAAACCATGGGCAGATTTTTAAATTTTTGTTACTATTTTTGTATAGTCTTTTTTTCTTTTTCCAGACCTGAGGACCGAACCCAGGGCCTTGTGCTTGCTAGGCAAACGCTCTACCACTGAGCTAAATCCCCAACCCCTGTATAGTCTTTTTTAGTTTTACCTGTCTCAGAAGGTCATATAGGTTGAACCATATTCTATATTTTCTGCATGGATTTTCTTCTTCTCCAGGTGCTTAGAAATTCTGTATAAACTATCTATAATAAGCTAAATTTATTTTACTAGTGGACAGGTGCATGCATAAACAATCATCTCAGCACACATTTTTTTCTTTTTTTAATTAATTACATTTTTTCATTTATTTTACATCCCAACCACAGTTTCCCCTCCCTTCTCTCCTCCTGTTCCCTCCCCCTGCCTCCCCCCCCCCCATTCACTCCTCCTCTGTTTCTCTTCAGAAATTGGCAGAATTCCTACGGGTATCAGCAAAGCATGTCAGCATATATTTTTGAGCAAAATCAAAGGTAAGCTCTGTCTGAGGCCCCCTTATCACGGCAAAGATGAGAGGTTTGAACGTCCCTCTTCATTTTCTGTTTCTTCAAGATCCAGGCTTAGTTGTATTGATTTGAATTTCTACTGCTGGTCTGAAGAAAAGTTATTTAGCCGTGTGCTCTTCCAGTCGGGGTATCTCCTTAGCAATCGCTTAAACGTGATGAGAATGCCTTCACTTGTCCTGAATCATTTGGTTTCCCAGGTCCTTGCTCTTTATTTTACCACATCTTCCTCTTTTCCCGAGGCTTTTATTCTGATTAATTTTTTATTTCCTCAGACACTTCCTGGAATAGTTTTATTAATTAATAAGAAGTGTAGAGGTGATAGACTTTCTGGATTCTGGAATGCTGAAGTGGACCTTCCTTTTTTCAATGTAATATTTTTATTATTTCTTTGAGAGTTTTATATAATGCATTGTGGTCACATTTACCTCTGCTCTCCCAACTCTTTTCAGATCTAACCTCTGCCCTGCCCCTCCCAACTTCATGTCCTCGATATTTTCTTTTTAAATAACCACCAAATCCAATTTTTGCTGCCCGTTCACTCAGATTTGAAGACATCCGCAGAAGCATTTACCTACCAGGGGCCACAGCCTCAAAGAAAACTGACTCTCCCTCAGCTAGAAGCCACCAGCTGTCATTAGCCCCTCAGTTAGGGGTGATTCATGTGCCCCTTCTTCCTCTGTGGAGAATGCTGACTGCCTTGATCCTGTGCATGTCTTCTGCAGGCAACCACAGCTACTCTGAGGTTATGAGTACAGTGGTCCTGTCATGTTCAGAAGACACTGTTTTGCTCCAGTAATCCTAGACCCCTGGCTCTTACAATCCTTATGTCCCCTCTTCTCTGACAGTCCCTGAGCCTTGTGGGGGGACTGATGTAGATTTCCCATTTGTGGCTGAGCACTTCGCTGATGCAAAGCAGACATTCTTTTGGTCCTGGCTGGCAGAAGTAGGTCAGTGGGACAGCCTTCCCAGGTAACACCCACTTCTGGCCCCAATGGATATTCTCAGCTCTTTTTTCTGATGCATGCCTGTGAGGAAAAGGCCTCTGCCTTAAGGTCCTTACCCACAAAAATTGAGCTGTTCCAGCCAGCATGCCATTTCTGCCATGGTGGACTGAGACCCTCTGAAACCTGAGCTAACTCAGTAGTCCCTTTGGTAAGTTGTTTCTAATGGCACTCTCATAGTAGTGAGAAAATTTTACAGGAAGCTTAAAATTTTATGTATCCTTTGAATTAACCCTTTTTGTGAGGATTTGACAAGGCATGCACTTTCTCTTCATTAATGTTTTCTTCAATATGCCAAGCTTGTTTTTGTCTTAGAGTCTTTACATTAGCCCCCCCCCCTTTTGTGAAAGTCTCTCTCCTTTCCATGATGAGGCCACAATTCCCGTTCATCAAATCCTTCTCTATCCACTCCACCTAAAACACCACGAATCATTGTTATATATCTAGCTCATTCCCTAGTCTGTTTCAGTTTCTAAAGCAATCATCTAAATTTGTACATGTGGATTATCTTCCTGCTCTTACCAGAATACATAGTCCTTGAGGGCAGATGTCGTCACTACTCGACTGACAGAGCTTTGGCTCTTCTAATAATAACCAGCACACAGGAGGAGCTGAATGAATGATGGAGAAATATAAAAAATTATTTTACTCTTTCTAGAATTTTCCAAAAGATTTCCATATGATCAATTCTTTCTTTATTTGATTTTATAAACTTCCCAACACTGCCATTGATAGTTCTTGTGTACCTCAAGACTCTTAGTGAGAAGAACATACACACACACACACACACACAGAGAGAGAGAGAGAGAGAGAGAGAGAGAGAGAGAGAGAGAGAGAGAGAGAGAGACAGGCAAACACATGCACACTGAATGAAGTTACTAGAATTCTAGCACATGGAAGAGTTGAGTTGGTCAGAGATTGAACAAAGTTCACAAAAATCCCTGCAGTGTTGGGTAGAACTCTTCTGTTTCAGATCATTTAAGTTATCTGAAACATTATCTGGTTCTTATTTCTGTTTACTGCCTAGTCACAGGCAAAGAATATTGAATGTTGTTTTGATTGTGTCTTGTAGATATGACTCAATAGATAACAAGATTACACCTGTAAATGGGTCTGTTTTTTTTAGAGATTGAGCTTAATATGATTTGGTTTGGCCAAGTCACTGGGCTTTGGTGATGGACACTGTCCTTCAAATCTAACCCTAATTTTAAGGCCATTTTCTTTGCATGTCGTTATGTTTAGAAGCCTAGATTCCTCACATTGGTTTTTGCTTTACTATACCATTGATCATTTAAAGAATTGGAGCTGGACTTCTAAGCTGTTCTAACATTTTGAGATTTGTTCTATTGGCACGTAATACGCACAGGAGCAAAATTCTGAGCATTTGCTGAGTCAGTTTTAACTTGTAAGATATAAGGGCAACCTGAAAGTCATAGAAATTATGTTCTAGCAGAAAATTCAAAAAGAACAAAATAATTATATAAATAATACAAAATTATGTCAAAGAGAGTATCGATCCAGAATGGCAAATTATATGTGGGGCCTAGAGATTGTCTGGTCAGTAAAGAGCTTGCTGTGCGGTCCTGGGGACCTGAGTTCAATCTCCAGGACCCACATAAAAAAGAGAGGGTTAGTGGCCTGTGCTTGTGATCCTAGTATGGGGGAAGTGGAGATAAGTAGAATTCCTAGGATTCACGGGATAGCTGGCCTGGTGGGAATGATAAGTTCCAAGCCTAGGAGGGTCTTTTCTCCAAGAAACAAATTATGTGGCAACCTGAGGTTGACCACCAACTTCCACATATATTTTCACAACAGGTTCACACAAACATACAACACACACACACACACATATTGTAAGATGTTTATAGTTAAAGAATGTTGGTATGCAAAAATTATTTGTAGTATTCTTAATTTTTTCTGGAAACATTATATCAAAATGTAAAATTATTTTTCACAGTTTCTAACTGATGTGGGACGTACCTCTATGAGACAGAATCCCCAGGAGTAGTAATTTCTATATGACATCAAATGAAAGGAAATCCATTTAAAATATCTTTTTATGTTAAAACAGATGTGCAAATAACTCCCTTTTTTCTGTTTTAAAAGAAATGATATGAAATTAATATGGGTAATTAAGAAATAATACAGGAATATGGTAAGAAAGTGAAAGTTATTTATAACTTTAAAAACATTTATTTATTTGCCTATCTATCTATCTATCTATCTATCTATCTATCTATCTATCTATCTATCTATCTGTCTGTCTGTCTGTCTGTCTGTCTGTCTGTCTATCTATCTATCTATCTATCTATCTATCTATCTTTCTATCTATCTATCTGTAGATGTGCATGTGTGCCCCATGACCTGCACAGCCAGCAGACAGGCTGCTGGAGTCAGTCCTCACTCTATCATGGGAGTCCTGGGGATCTAACTCAGTCTCGGCACCTTTAGTGTTGAGCCATCTCGCCAGCCCATTCATAACTTTTCAGTGATTGGCCACTGCCCCATCATCTGTGCCTGCTTTTCATGCAATTGCACAGATTTCCTGTGCATAATCAGTGAACACGAAACCTGAGTGCTAAAATAACAAGCACTTATCATGTGACAGATTCTAAGAGTGAGAAGCTGGAAGAGGCTTAGCCCAGTGTTCTGGGTGGAGATTTCTTATGAGGTTATCCTCATGATGTCAGCAGCCTGAGAGATAGCTTTCAGCTCCATTACTGTGGCTATTGCCAGAGAGCCTGCAGTTCCTGACCAGGCATGTCTCTCCACGGAGTTGCTCATATGGCAGAAACTGACCTTCCAGTAAAGGGAGTGGACACGCGGGAGGGAGGAATGGAGGGAGAAAGAAAGGGGAGGAAGGAGGGAGAGAAGGAGTCTTTTCATATAGAAGCTACAGTCTTTATAAAAATCTCAAAAGTACCCTTTTTGGGTGCCATACTGGTCATACTGACTAAATATGGGAGAAGAAAATACAGGGTGCTAATGCCAGGAAGCATCAGGGACTATCTTCAGGGTTAGCCAGCTGTGGTGGTTTGAATGTAATTGGGCCCCATAATCACATAAGGAGTGGCTCTAATTGGAGGTGTGGCTTTGCTGGAGTGGGTGTGGCCTTGTTAGAGGAAGTGTATCATTGTGGCGGTGGGCTTTGAGGTTTCTTATGCTCAGGATACTGCCCAGTGTGTTAGTTTGACTTCCTATGCCTGCAAGATGTAGGATGCTCAGCTCCTCCAGCACCACGTCTGCCTGCATGCCTCCATACTCCTCACCATGATGATAATGGACTGAACCTCTGAAACTGTAAGCGAGCCCCCTCAATTAAATAATTTCCTTATAAGAGTTGCCGTGATCATGGTATCTCCTCACAGCAATAAAAAGCCTAAGACACTCACTCATAACATTTTAGCATGAGCATTTTACTACATCACAAAAAAAGTTCTGCAATGACTTCAATGATCGCATTATCTTATTGTAGGTCTTAAAATTCAAGTACATAAGGATGCTATACAGCTGTGAGGCTATTTATTTATTTTAGCAAAAATGGTGGAATGTATCAAGTTATCCAAGTCAATGCTGCTTCTCAAAGTTCCTACTCACCTTAGGATTCTGTGAACTTATTCTTATGATGTGGGGCTATTATCACAAATATACCCATAATCTCCTGAGATTAGGCTTGGAGTCTTGCAGTATGTTATTCTTATCAATAAATTGAAAGATGCTGCAAGGCAATTATGCTAGTCAACAGAATACCCGTTTAATTTATTCTTGCTTTCCTATTGTTCAGATTATACTACCAAACAAGATGTAGTAGTCAAAATTGTGGTTTTGATATCCAACTAGGGTTAACAAAATAATACGCTTTTGCAAACAATTTATTATATGACCCAACTACCTATGAAACAACTTTAGAGGCTACAGCTCTTTAGCCTGTTAACGAATGTGCCCTCCTTTCAGTTCCCAGGAACAACCAAGCCACATGCTTAGTGACTATCCTGAAGTATTCCTTCCTTAAGTAGAGTTCTCGGAGGAAGTCTTATACTGGGGGCTAATGAGATGTGTTACAGATAAAAACGCTTGACACCAAGTCTGAGGGCTGAGTTAGATTCCTGGGAGCCACATGGTGGAAAGAAAGAGAAAACTCATTTCCACAAGTTGTCCTCTGGCCTCCACACAGTCCCTGTGGCACACACGCACCCTTCCAGAATAAATAAATAAGTTACAATGTGATAAAAATAAAGTCCTTTGTTGATAGAAGTCTACATATGCCAGATCATATTTATGTGACCCTCAATTTTTCCAGGAAAAGGAAATTGTGGCCCGTGGAGCAGTTTTATTTGACCAAGTTTTCCATGGTGCCTGGCACACAGTAGGCACTGAATACCTGTTTGTTGAATTGGAGAGACTTGAAATTCTGATGCTATGAAGAATAGTAATTAAGCTAATGAGAAGTAACTGGGCCTCTTAATCTAACATAATGATACCGGGATACCAGGCTTTCTCCCTCAAGCCTATGTTGTGATGACATCATAGAATTGTTTTGTTCTGAGAGTCCTGTGGAAATGTTTATCAAAGTAGATAGCATACTGAAAAACATGGATGCTTCCCCATCTATAAATTCCCCAAACAAAAAGCAATGACCACCCAACAAATAAACTGTCCTCGGTCTCGTCAGAAGTTTCCTAGAGCTAGCCTTGCATCCCATCCTTGCTCAGAGCTGTAGTAGGTTTACTTGTATCTTCCTTGCACTGAGAACAATTGCACTTACTGGTTTTCTTTCTGACTTTCAGAAAGCCATGTGCGTGCAATATATGGAATCATAGTCTTCTCAAACAACTGCTTGGGGGATAGGATGAGGTAGTGGGGAAATAAACCAAACTGCTCTCACCCCAGAGAGCAGATGTTATATTAGCAGTTCTATTTTGGAGGTGGAAAATAATCCAATTGCAAGGCTGGCATAAATATTATGCTCATCATTCACTCACTTCCTTACACAAGAGGCAGAAAATTCCAGTTTTATGCCAAGCCCTCCAACAAAGACATAGCAGGACCTTTTCCTTCTTTCTGTTTTAAGTAATTTCTTTCTGTTTTAAAGTAATAATTTAATTTCTAAAAAGAATGAGAAGCAGCTAATAATGTTGAAACCTTGAGATCAGACCATTAAAAATAAAAGCATGACAAAGTATCAGGAGAGGAATAGAATTCTCTCTATTATGATAGGTGTCATTGGGTGCCTAGACCCATTGGAGAAGCATGTATTTGATGAGACTCCATTGAGACAGTGGGGGAATAGCCATTGTCTCCATGCAAATGAGCACTTCCTGTCAGCAGCATACTCAGTCTGCCATTTATGCTTTCTCTCCTAAAATACAATTTTATGCTTACAGATTCTCTCTCTCTCTCTCTCTCTCTCTCTCTCTCTCTCTCTCTCTCTCTCCTCTCTCTCTCTCTGTGTGTGTGTATCTATCTATCTATCTATCTATCTATCTATCTATCTATCTATCTATCTATGTCCTCTCCCTTTCACACAAAACATATTTTTAAAAAGGTTTATTTATTTCTTACTTTATGTGTATGAGTGTTTGCCTTGCACAAATCTATACCACATGCACAAAGTGCCCATAGAGACCAGAAGAGGGCATCTGATCCCATGGAACTGGAGTCACTGATGGTTGTTAGTCATCATGTAGGTGCTGGGAAGAGCAACCAGTGCTCTTAGGCTTTGAGCCATCTCTCTACCCACAACATACCTTTTTAACTAGCTGAAAGTAATGTATGCACACTGACCCTTTGTTACAAATGACTTCCTGGTGAATTTTACCATTCACCATGAAAAAGATATTTGGCATCCTCTTCCCTTCTCATGATACAACACTGAAGGCGAGAGCACCACCATTTTTTAATCTAGAGATTCTATTAAAATGTGTCAATTTTATAATAATTTTTTGTCATCTAATTCCAAACCAAGGGTAGCATGTTGAACATAGTTTTCAGACCTCTTTTAATCCTCTTTTAATGTGGAGATGTTGCTCTTTCATTCTTTCTCTTAGGACCTTGACAGTGTTGAAGGATCCTCTGTAGACTGTACCTCTGTCTTGGTTTGTCTGACATATGAGTATAAATGGACTGATTGCCCGGTCCCAAATAATCACTCAGAGGCTTATGTTAATTACAAACGCTCAGCCGATAGCTCAGGCTTATTACTAACTAGTTCTTACAACTTAAATTGATCCAATTTCATTAATCTACATTCTGCCACGTGTCTGGTGGTTTCATCTGTCCTCTAGGATGTCTTGCTTCCTGGGCTGCTGGCTGGCATCTCTCCTGACTCCACTCTCCTTCTTCCCATCATTCTCAGTTTGGCTTTCCCACCAAACTTCCTGCCCAGATACTGACCTGTCAGCTTTTTATTGACCAATGAGATAATACATATTCATAGTGTAGAAAAGGATTGTTCCACAGCATACATTGCTAGGGGTGTACAGAGGAAAGACCCTCCTTTGTGTGACAGGCCAGGAGACTCATGACATTGGTTTGCTCTAATGCTGGGGATGTTCATGTTGACCAGTCTTTTGGAAATCCTACCTTCTTCTCTGTGCTATGAGGCAACATGACATGTTCTGAGACTCTTGGACACACAGAGCAAGGTGGCTCTGCATTTGTTCCCACCCAAGATCCGTTCTCTTCCCTTCCTTCTTAGCTCCACACTCTCATCCCTAGGGACCACATCACCAGAGCTTCACAGTAGATTCAGTGAATAATTAACACCAGCAGGAGTTCAAAGTGTCAGAGGAGAAGAAGTTCAGGCAACTCAGTCCCCCGAAACACCACGGTAACTCTGCTAAAGGCAAACATTTAATTGAGGGTGGTTCACTTACAGTTTCAGAGGTTCAGTCTATTATCATCATGATGGGGAGCATGGCAGCGTGTAGGCAGACATGGTGCTGGTAGCTGAGAGTGCTGTATTGCAGGCAACAGGAAGTTGATTGACTGTCACACTGAGGGAAGCTTGAGAAAAGAGACCTCAAAGCCTGCCCCCACAGTCACACACTTCCTCCATCAAGGCCACACCTCCTAATAGTGCACCTCCCTTGGGGGGGGGGCATTTTCTTTTAAACCACCACAGACACAAGGTAGAATTCAGAACAACTGCAATGCATTGTGTTTTTTCTTTTTCTTGAAGTATTTAGAATGCAGTCCAGGTGACATATAATGGAGAAATCAGAAGGGGAGAATGCCATGAGACAGCAGTAAGGTGATGTTTGTTTGGCTACTGCGGAGAAATCCAAGGAGACTGAAGTGCATGGACTGTTTTCTTTGTTGTCCAACTCTGCACTGTTCTTCTCATCTCAATGTCTCATGGTTGCTTCATTGTATGACGCAGGACACAAAGGATCAATCCTCTGAGCCTGAGGCAACAGATACAACCCTTAGACATGCTGGAATTCTAACCCAGTTCTATGAGTCTAAAGCCCATGTTCTTTTAATCATAAGAGCAATAGGAGTGAGAAGGAGAGTTCTGTAAAGGAACAGTCTGGTGGGAGAAATGTCAGGGGAGCAGAAATTTTTGTATTCATTACATTTTGGGGGTGGGGGCAAAAGGAATCAGAGATAAGAGGGCAGGGTAGACTATGGGGATTGCACAGGTCAGTTTCTTGTCATAGAAATCAGAATGTTTTTGTCTTTGGTGAAAATCTGATATGGTACAGATAAAAGATCATACAGGATGAAAGTTGGCTGTCTACTGGAGTGGGATCATCTAGACACTTTGTTAATAGTTGGTGAACATACCCTGAATTTAATGAGCAGCTATTTTTATAACCATCTGGTTCTAAAAAATAATGACTACACAAGAACTAGTTTAATGTTTTAGCATTACATATCCCAAGCTAATAATGACTAGACTAAAAGTAACTCAAGGGATTATGTATTAAAATTATATAAATATAATATCTATAATATACATATTGTATTATTATATTATATATTGTACACATACACATAATATACAATATAATATGCAAATTGTAAGTAGTTAGATTTACATATCACATCTTCTCCAAAGAATTAGAAGCCAACAGCCAAACACAGGTAAGACAAATCTGGATCATGTGGTAGATTTATTTTGAAAATATGGTACATCTACACTATGAAATACTATTCAGCTGTAAAAGAAAATGAAGTCATGAACTTTGCAGGTAAATGGTTGGAACTAGAAAAGATCATGTTAGGTGAGGTAACTCAGATCCAGAAGTCAAACGTTGCCTATTTCATCTGAGGCTCCTAGCTCCAAATCTTCAGATGGGAGTACATATCTTGGAGTAACTGTAGAAACCAGCAAAGTAAAAAGGGACCGTTGTTGGGGTCAGGGAGCAATAGAGAGAGAAATATCAGGGTACAAATGATCTTACTGAGAAAAGAGGAAAAACTTGAGGAGGTTTATTAAGGAAGGAGGAGAGAAAAGCAGAACAATGAGAGGAGGGTAAAAAATAGCAAGGAGGTTCTGAAATACTCGTAAGAACTCGATACTATTAATAACACACTTAAAACATGTAAGTCTGTATATAAATATGAATATATAGTTTAAATAAAAATTTTTCATCTGGGCTGACAATGTTTTCTCCAAGAGCCAAGGACCGTCTAACAAAAGCTCCAACACCAGGCACAAGAAGCTGTCTCCTGAGGTGTTGCTCGGGGTTTTCTGTGAGACTCCCCAGACAGTACAAGCTGTTGCTATCGTCCTTGGTTGCCTCTCAAAGGTGGAAGGCGAGTCCCCACTGATGAAGACATCATGCACTTTAGAAGCCAGGCCCAGAGGGCCCCTGACCTGGGACTAACCTGAAAGCCTCTCACTTGAGGGCTAGCTTTCATGCCAGACAAGATTCCAAAGGAGGGAAGCAAACGGCAGTCCTGCCCAGCTACGACACACGTGAACTACCACAACAATCAGCACGACACAATCCCCTACGCACGCAGTAGCAGCATGCAGCTCTTGGTGGTGACCAACTGCAGTTGGACTTTCTTTGTACTGCCAGCTCCCAAATCACGACAGGGAGACTTCTTATTAATTATGAAAGCTTGGCCTTAGCTTAGGCTTGTTCCCGACCAACTCTTATAACTTAAATGAACCCACTTACATTAATCTGCGTTCGCCATGTGACTCAGTACTTCTCCTCCATATTGTACGTCTGACACCCTCTGCGTCTCGCTGGTGAAATTCGGGTGCCTCAGCATGGAAGTAATTTTAAGAACACGATACATACATGCACACATTCCCGAGAGATGGGGTGGGTGGTTTTGGGTTATTTGGTGGGTTGTGGATGTCTGTCATTGCTTAGAGGGGTTAGTTGCAAGTTGTTATTGGTCAGAGTCAGGGAGGAAACTAAGCAAAGGAGAATAGATTAAGGGATCTCTTTCTGAAAGAAAGGGGGGGGGATATAGGAACAATAGGAAAAAAGACTATTGAATCTATTTAATCCAAAAGGCAACCATTAATCTAAAAAAATTTACATTGACATGGATTTTTGTATATTGATACAAATTTAAAGTTAATTTTGTTATACTGTATATATGTTCTACTCTTGTTTAACATATTTTTGTATATTGATACAAATTTAAAGTTAACTTTGAATCAAGGGGGGTGGAGCCAGCAACTAGCTGACCGGAATTAGTCATAGAGAAGCCAGGAATACGGATAGAGAAGATAGAAAGGACGAAGAAAGGAGGGACTGGAATTCACATGCTCTTCAATCTGGGATGTGTGGAGAGAAGAGGCTCTGACTGGGTCTCTGGTAAGAAAGGGAAGGTCCTCTGGCTGCTCCTCCTCTGCTTCTTTAAACTATAAGGTTTTTACTCCAATATCTGACTCTTGAGTTTTTATTGGTAATAGAACAATTTAGCAAAAAACAACAACCAACGGCTCTCTAGTTGGATTTAAGAGCTGCTTATCAAGAGACAATCCTGAGACAAGAGACTCAACCAGAGACAGCACCATGGCTGGTGCTGAACACCCAAGGCTAGTGAAGCCATGGCTATCGGGGGAGAACGGATAACTACCCCTCTGTTCAATCATCACAACCCCTAACTACACTCTATTTGTCCTTATACCCACAGATAAGTGTAATCTTTGCCCCTCATTAAGGAAACTTCTCTTTGCGATAGACGGAGGTCATTACAGAAAACAACTAATAATGTAAGTTGTGGAGGCCAGTCTCAATGAAAACATCTACAAAATACTCTTGCCCTTACGACTCAGAGAACACTATAGAAGAAGGGTAGACAGATTGTCAGAGCCAGAGAATCAGGGAGTTTGCTCTAAGACTGTGTCTCTGAGAAAGGTATACCCATAAACCAGCACAACTGCCCAAACATGAGCTGAATGAAGATGGCACCAACAGACGTGCCGTAGTGACTGCCCACAAAGTTGCAACCCTGCACAAAGAACTACAGACAACTCAGGAATGCCGAGAGTGGGAGAAACTGGGAGAGTCTTCCCCAGGGAAGAGAACACCAATTGGTTATCTAATACCAAATGGCCAGCTGTGAATACATACATATGAGTAACATTATACAGAACGAGCAGGGATTATTCATGTATGTACGAATATATATGTACATGCGTGCATGTATGTAACAACAGTTTATGAAAAAGGAATTTGAAAGAGAGAAAGGGAGGTATATGGCAGAATTTAAAGGGAGTAAAGGAAAGGATGAAAGGATGTAATTATATTATAATCTCAAAAAATTAAGTAAAAATTATATTAAAAATTAAAAATCTGAACAGTGGAGTAAAGGCAGGCATTAGGATTAAATACAATGCCGAAATTCAAATGTGAATATTACGGTTCAAAATGCTTAAAATATATAGTATTACCCCAAGATGTTAGAAGCGGCAGAGTCAAGGGATGTCTGTCGATGAGATCTGTAGACAGAAAGAAGAGACAGCCAAGAGAGTATATTGCAGTCAAGAAATCTAACCTCTGATATCAGACACGGAGGTACAGGATTTGGAGTTTGTCTTGGTGTGTTTTGGTCTTGTCTTGGTCTAATATTTCCTCACTAATTCCTCATCCTTCCCTTTCTGAATGGTAATGTATATTCTATGCTATTATATGTTGAAAGCATGTAACTCAATTTTGGATTTTACAGTGGTTTTTATATATATAGTATATCTGTCTATCTATCTGTCTGTCTATCTATCTATCTATCTATCTATCTATCTATCTATCTATCTATCTATTGTCTGTCTGTCTGTCTATATATCTATCTATCTCTATATATAGTATTCCATCACTTCTTTAAATTTTGTTAACCAGTGGTGATAATATTGACAACATTTTACAGCTGCCCAGCTCCAACGTTACCCAGGCTGGATGGGGGAAGACTCCTGTGCTTTGTGCTAGGGCATAACCTTCCTCTGCACTCTGCTCTTTGTCACAGTTCAAGCTTTTCAGCAGATTCCTTATCTGCTGAGGCATTTGTTAGCTGATATGTAAGGTAATCACTGGTGGCGGTTTATAATATCCCCTTTCCTTGAGACTTCTGAGCTGTAACCGAGATCTGACAATGAGGAGCCCTTTCCATAGTCAAGGCAGTGAGCTTTAATGGCTCTGTCACATGTACTTTTGGCATCATTTTCTAGGACGAGGAAATCTCACATTAAGCCACTTATAAGAAGAGTCAGGTCTTGGCCCCCAGAGGTGTAGGAATATAATACACTGTAAACCTTCCAGGAGGCAGAGAAGGTAGACAGGAAGCATTTTCGATTTTACTTCTTGCATTTTTCTCTGTAAATCTAGTTGCCTGTCTGTGGGATGCTCGGGACTCTGGCGAGTCCTTGAGGTTCTGCGTGTGACCATGCCGACAGGCCTGGTGTTCACTCCCCACACTCCTCTAGTTTTTCTTCTTTTGAAAGAGATGACGTGAAAGGTGATGGACAGATGTCTTCCATTATCAGAACATAAAGAGGACAATGTCATTCCATTTCACGGTCCTAAAAAGTAATATAGAAATGAGCACTTGGAAGCCAACTTCCACAATGACATCTGACATCTATCTTTACCACAAAGAAGCCCAGAGGAAAATGAATTGATTTTTTTGGTCCGTTGTAAATGTGCAATTATTCTCTTAGTTACAATAGTGATTTGCCTCAGCTTAGGGGCAGCATGTTCACTTACTGGGTTTGGCGCAAAATTCTTGGAATAAGCATAGAGTAAATGACGTGTTAGGTATATCTTCTCTATGTTCTAGGAAATTAGAATCGAGGAACTCAAGAATAATGACACGGATTCTTCCCTCTCACCTTAGCCAGCCTAAGCAAGCGGGGGAGGGGGGGAGGGAGGGGATTTAGGGCTAATATCTGTCATTAGCTACCTTGAGACCCAAAACTGAGTCTTTCCCGGACTTTGCCTGAAACAGGAAGCTATTCTTGTGGCTAAAAGTAGGTTGCAGCAAGAGAGACTATGAGGTTGCATGTAGTTAGAGTGTGAAGGCTAGTTATCAATACTCATACTCACCACAGAATGCTTCCTGATACCAATCTTAATACTTGAAATTGATATCTGTCTAGAAGATCTGAGTCATGAGGTCTCTGCACTTAAATCTGAGCTACATAGGTTTCCCAAGTAAATCAGCCTTGTGAGAAGTAACTGTCTATACCATATTAGCTCATTTTCTGTCACCAGAATGCCAGAAAGTGGGTTAGTTAATTGAGAAGAAGTTTATTTGAGCTTGTGGGTCTGGAGGTGCAAGGCTGAGCCGCTGCATCTGGTGTGAAGTTAGGGTATGGTATCACATGGCACAAGGCACATGATACATGCATGAACGTATGGATATGTATTTTGTAGTCTCTCATCAAGCCCCCAGGCTTCAATCATAGGACTCCACTTCAATAATCTTAATTAATTCAAATCACTTCCTAAAGGTTTTCTTCTAAACCCTTTGGTTAGATTAAATTTCTACCCCTAAAACCTCACAATGGGGATTGAAGTCTAACACATGAAACCTTGAGGGGCATTTGAACTGTATCGAAACCATAACACGTAAATAGGAGAGTGAGTTTCATTTCTTCCACTATAACAGTGTTAAATCATAAAATAACAACCAAAGGGCATTGCAGATCAGGAGTTTCCTTCTCCTTCCTTGAGCTTGAAGGTAAATTCCTAAGCCAGATTCAGTTCCTGAGTGTGTATGTACTTGCAGGGGTAGGCCATCAGAGGGCGTGTATTCTCATCCTGTATCACCGTCCACCTCATTCCTTTGAAGCAGGTTTTCTCCCTGGAGTTCACAATTTTTTAACTAAGCTGGCAGTCAACAAACCCTATGGATCCTTTTGTCTCTGTCCCCAAGTCCCTCGAAATGCTGAGGCCACAGATGTGGGACACAATGCCTTGTTAGGTGGGTGCTTGACTCAGGGCATCACGGTTGCGCAGTAAGAACTTTGAAGCACTAAGCCATCTCCCTAGCTCTTGGTACCTTATTTTTAAATCTTAGTATATGTTTACTTCTTTCTTCATTATCCAACATAGTGAATAACCTTAAAGTTTAGGGATAATGTTGTAAATCTTCCTTTCTCAACCTTGCCCATTTAGACAAGAGAACGGCGTTTCAAAGCTGATGTCACTGGTCAGTCTCATCTCAACTCTAGCCAGGAAATTCTGCACCTCCAGTCAATCAATGTTTCTATATCTTAGGTTGAGTCCAATGCTGAGTTCCTAATTCAGGCTCCATAGTATTTTCATCCCTTTCCCTCACCTTAAAAGTTAGAGAACAGTAAAAGGCAAAGAGGGATTAATTTAATAGGAGACTCCTGCCTTGGCGACGATAAGCACAGTTTTGCCAGCTGGGGTTTTGGTAAATTATATTATCCTTTACAAACTGTGGTTCACTTTCAAAGAGGCCAAATGCTATTTGCTGTCAGCTTTCTTAATTACCTGCCAAGCACACTTCCTCCTCCTCCCGCAGAACTGATTTCAGCGAGGGCGGTAGAGCTGCAGCTGGTCTAGTCATTATTTACTAGCGGAATGAGGTAGCTAAAATCCACATGGAGCTGTCAACAGCTACGTCTTGGGAAAACATCTCAGAGGCCCTAGCTCTTGCCTTTAGTCAACTGTACAGCGTTAGCAATTCCTTATTGTCTGCATTTTCCAGACTCTCAACGCCTAGACATCGCTAATAAATGTGCAAAATCCTTCTGTCTGTGTGATGTGCAGAGACGGGTGAGTCACGGAACCCAGAAAAACACAATAGTCCATTACAGGCTGAGAGGAGGTAGGTGCTAAGATCACAAAAGAAACCTGGGTCTTGCTTGCAGCTCAGCCTACATACATATCCTGGCTGTGAATCTCCATCTACAGTGCGGTTCTTGGCATAGTTCTCATTTTCGTCCTATGAGTCAGGGATTATATATGTCTACTGGGATGCTATGGGAACAGGTGGCATACAAAAACAGAAAGTAGGAACAGGTGCAGAGAGAAATCCAACATGTTTGTCCCCAGTGAAGGAGGCAGAGAGGAGAAGAAGGAGATAATGAGCATCTTTGGAATTTCCTCCGTTTGGTGGGCAGAGTGACATCCACAATCACAGCCCCCAATGAGACAATGAGCAAATGGGGTTATAAATCAGTTAAACGTGCTTCCAGCTCCATTTATCTTCTCCACTGATAAGTTTCTGTGCTTTTCTTAGGGAGAGTAATATTGCCGGATGGGGATCTCTCTCTGTTAAATTATTTAGCTCCTCTTCAAGAAAAAAAAAATCAGAAACACACACACACACACACCCTCACCCTCTATTCTGTAGCTTCCCACACATCTTGCTTAAGCTTGATTCTTGCCTCTGGAAACTACCACCTGAGCTTCCTGGTACACCTATGCACAAACATTCCAAGTTCAACCTAAGCCTATGTCTTCCACAAAACTTAATGGACACTTTTGGACGTCACTATTGTGTATATAAATATTTTGTGTCTATTCGTACCTAGAATGTGAGCAATTCCAATTAATCAGTACCTTTGGCAAATGTCTTGCATGTCAGTGAACAGAGCACACGCGGGGGCCCCTCGACATATATTGGCTGGCGCTGTGAGTCACAGCAATCCAGTAGGGTTAAGAACTTACTAAAAAGAAGGAGAAATGGGTGGAGAAATAATTGGAGAAGCTGAGCCTCAGGCTTATGTAATCATCCGTCTGCTCATGGAGTCTCTTCACCTGTTTTGGAGGAGAAGGGACCACACATTTGCTTCCATATCCAACAGCTGAAGGGTAAAATATCTTAGAAGAAATGTCAGTAGCTGGAGACTGAGGTCAGGGATACAGGTGAGGGCAGCCCGGTTTCTACAACAGGTTTCAAAGAAGCTGGCACTGGGCAAGCCAGGGAGGAGATTGTCTAGTCTGTGGATGGGATGAAGCAGGGGACAGTGGCCTGACTGAAACACACCATCCATCCCGCCTTCACCTCCTCACCTGCTTCTCATCCCCTTAGATAAGGACCCAAAGTTCTTCCTACGGTTTTCTACGATCTTCATCTTCAACGTGTTGCATCTGCTCTGCCTCAAGCCAGGCTCTGTACTGTGGCTCTAACACACCACGTCACTACCACCTCACGGACTTTGCATGTGTGGCTCTGTATACTGTTTCTCTAGACACCTGAATGGCTTTTGACTGATTTGTTTCTTGTCAGGGGAAGTCTTTCCAGGATGCCTGAGCCAAAGTCACAATCTCCCTTTTTCTTCCCTATTCTTTTCTAAATATTAATTTTATTATTTGTGACAATTCTCACTTTCTGACTGTACAAATATGTATCTGTCTACACACACACACACACACACACACACACACACACACACACACACACAGAGAGAGAGAGAGAGAGAGAGAGAGAGAGAGAGAGAGAGTCATGCATTGCTTAAGGACAAGAATGAAGTCTGAGAACCCTGTCATTAAGAAAGTTGGTCATTAACCAGATGGTGGTGGCGCACGCCTTTAATCCCAGAACTTTGGAGGAAGAGGCAGGTAGATCTCTGTGAGTTTGAGGCCAGCCTGGTCTACAAAGTGAATGCCAGGACTGATACACATAGAAACACTGTCTTGAAAACAAAAACAAAACCAAAAAAGAGAGAGAAAGTGAGGGTGGGTCATCATGTGAACATCCACAAGCCTTGGTGGCACAGACTACTCACACCAAAGCTGTGCTGTCAACCTGAATATCACATGACCATGTTGAGTTCTGCAGGCAGCTGTAACACACTATTACTGTGTCTCTAAACATGCTTAAACACACAAAAAATAAATTGTCATATCTCAGAAGTCTTTTAGGTCCATGATAATCTTCTTGGATCATCATATATGCAGTCTATCCCTATGGAGCACAAGATACACAGACGTACACACGTGTATTTGTCTATGTATTTCTCCTGGCTGAATGTGAACTCCCTATCTTACTAGATCATAGCTCATAGCAGGCTTGTATTGAACACCTATGAGACAAATGATCAAAGAAGATTGTGTGTGTGTGTATGTGTGTGTGTGTGTGTGTGTGTGTGTGTGTGTGTGTATGCACACATGCATGCATGCGTGCATGCTATTGGAAATGAAATCCAGGGCCTTGGGTATGCTAGGCAAGCACTGAACCACTTTGCTACATCTTCATTCCAGATAATGATTTTTAAAACAAGCCTGTTTTTATTTTATTTTATTTTTATAGATTATGTCCTCTTGGGAAAATAACTTAATCCATAGAACCTGACTTTTGCTGTCTGTAAACTGTTGACTATACATCATGGTAGATTGTGGTGAAGGATATTCCACATATGACACGAGGGCAGTCTCTGACACAAGGTGGCCAGCAAATGACAGCTGGCTTTTTCAGCTTGCTTTGCAATTTTCAAACATCTATTCTTTGCTACGTACATCTGTTAAAAGACCTGCACCATGCCTTTGAGTGAGCTGGGTGTGCAGGGTGCTGGTGACTTCTCATTCACAGGTGACAGAAATGCTGCCCGTCACAATGGTAGATTTCAAGGGGGAAAATCACCAGCCTTTGATGTTCCCTTAAAATGCCATATTATCTTTTCTTTGGGGGGGCGGAGAGTAGGTGTTTTGATCTTGTTTGGTCTGGTTCAGTTAAGGAAAGGACATGGGAGTGTGTGTTTATAGATATGTCTTGTCCATCTCTGAATTAGCTTCTGAGGATGCTGGTCTTTGACACACTTCGGTCTTCTAAGACAAAACCCTGCCTGGGTAAATGCCCTTGAAACATGCATCTATTTCTCTCCTGCTTGATTCTTGGTTGCACTGAAGGCCGGTGACAGCAGAGACTTGTAAGAGAAAAACATCAAAGCCTAGAAACAATGAAATGAATGCTAGTCACTGCACATTTTCTGGAGAGACACCCAATGCCTGAAACTATGATTGTGAGGACCTCGTTTAATGAAAACCTCCAATTTCTATGTTTCAAGAGGCCAATGAAGAAAAGCTTAACAGTTAAATAAAGCAAAACATATATAGCCCTCAGTTTACCAGCACATGCCTAGTAGGAGGGACTCTTTTCCTGGAAGAAAGCAAACAGCGTTTAGTGCTCCACAGTTTGCATTGGTTTATGTGAGAGTCTATATTTTGGGACACTGGGACATCAGTTGTGAGTTACTCCTGTTTGTAGCCTGAAAGGTGTAAATAAAATCTTTCGAGAGGGAGCTGTGGGCAACAAAGATAAAATGAAGCTGGAGAAGGCTTGCCTCAGGAAACATTACTACACAAACAACCGAGCTACAACCCTTTGAAATCTAGAGGAACACTATACAGGAGATTTTATTTTAAAAATAAGTGGACAATAATTTGAAATGTAGCCATGACTTCGCTGTCCCCCCATGGGAGGACTTACCCTTTTGGAGGAGGGGATGGAGGACGGGTCCGAGGGGAAGGAGGGGTGGGGGGGAGTAGGAGGGGGGTGAGAGGGGATCTGTGGTTGGTATGTTATATGAATAAAAAATATTAAATTAAAAAAAGAAAAGGAAATGTTACCATGAGTGACTAAAGACTCTCTGACCTTGGTGACTAGAATATTTACTTATTTTAATTTTCTTCTCAGGTGATTTAATTTTAACAGACTTTTTTCCTGCTTCTTGTCTTGGATCTGCTTATCCTTGGCTTATGAGAACAGTGTCTAGACAGAGTCCTGCACTGAAATTCAGTTATTTGCTGAGCATCTAGCAAGTACATTAAGTGTGATGTTGGCCGTGTGGGCATCTTGGGTGCTGATGAACCATTCTGCTTTGGGTAAGCCACTGTTCTTTTCTGGGCTTCTATTATTAGTTTTACAGGAATAAGATTATTGCTGATGCAATTACACATTACAGAGCATTTGTGCAGATATGAAAGAAATGATGCCAGTGCAGAATGTTACTGAAAACGTAATTCTTCTTTTACATACGTTTTAGAGAAAGGTTAAAAGAAAGAATTGCAAATTGGATTCTGTTCTGCAATCAAAGGGTAGCTGTCAGCTAGTGCCTTGAGCCCTCAGAAGATGGAAGGGATGCCAGGAACCCAGCCCAATGGTTCTGTATGAAAAGGCCTTGGGCTCTCTAAGCTCCTCACCCTGCTGTGCCCGATTCTCAGGCACATGTTTACATCCTTCCAGCTACCTGCCTAGAAGTTCTAGAAAGGAAGGTAACTTGGCCCAAGTCTAGTAATTTTCTGTGCTGAATGCTACATTTTATTGTCGGGTTATCATCAAATCGGAAATCAAAGGTCTTCCTGAACTTGAGGCATCAGATGGCATTTGCTCAGAGTCTCACTGTGGAGACCTAAGTCTTAACACTATCCGGAATAATAGACATCCTTCTCATTTACTAATCTGGATATCAGATGGATTCTTGTCTTAAGCATAAAGGGGATTAGGAGTTTGAAGCCAGAGCAATACTGGGGAAACATGTTGCCTTCATCCCTTCAAGTCACCTTGCAGGGAGCCGTGCAGGGAACAGGGCATTGATGGCTACTGTAGTGTTACTCATGAGTGAATGACTCAGATATTGGAAAGAACCCTGGAAACACTTGTGTTTGCCTTACCTCATCCATCTGTATTTTGAGAGTAAATGATGGGCTTTTATTTGTAGGGGTTGTTTTGGGGGGAAGATAATCTCAAAATAAACATCTGGATTAGTAGGAAAGCTGTATTCTGGGGGATGCTGGGAGAGAGATTTGGGATGAATCCCTTTTGTGGTGGTTGACCTAGCTGGATGGCTGAAGGCTGGGTAGATGTAAGGATTGGGTTAGGCTACTGGAGTCCCTTTCTAGCAACAGTTATAATGAAATGTGTGTTACTTGCTTTCCTCCTTCCCCTTGAAGCTGCAAGTAGAGTTTTGTCAAGGACATGATTAGGTGCGGCAACTCTTCTCCAGCACAGAGACCAGGTGGGTGGCTTCTTGGTCCTCTACCTACAACAACACATCTTTTTCACAGACCTGAAAGCCCACCTCAGCGTCTCAACCGAGTTCTTTTTCAGTTGTATGTCATTGTCTTACAGTTTTCTAAAAATTTTCTTCAAGGCCAAGTTTATTACAAGGGACACTAGCAACTGTAGGAGAGTCTGTTTTTAAATAATCTCTTCACATAAATAATGTGTGGAGATGCACATCTCCTGAGTGATTTCCAAAGAATATTTAGCTTCCACGGTGGGCGCACATTCTGAGGGTTTTAGCCATATGTTTTGGTTATTTTCACTCAACATCCCTTGAGTGAGTACAGATTATGCACTAGGCATAGCTTAGGTACTGAGGATACAATAGCGAATAACACATTAAAATCCCTGCACTCAAATAATAGGGAAAGCAGATATAAATCAGCAAACATACAGTATGTTAAGAAGCAAGGCAGGTTTACATAATTGTGTAGGTTGTTCCTTGCAGAAGGGTGCCACAATTTAAAGGAAGCCTTGGCATTTAAAACATCATAGTTGTGTTTACTTATTTTTATAGTATTCTGGGGGAAAGGGTGTCTTTTTCTCATTTTCACAAAGGCTTTATTAATTCATAGTTGGAGTGACTAGCCAATGGTTAGTGAGCCGGTTGGGTATCTGTTGGGGACATTCAGGAACAAGATAATTGTAGCTAGAGATTTCCTGCCTGGCCCACAGTCAGGACAAATCTCTGTCATCCACCAGTCCCCACAGCCGCTCAGACCCAACCAAATAAACACAGAGACTTATAATGTTTAAACTGTTTGGCCTAGTGGCTCAGGCTTCTAGCTATCTAGTTCTTACATCTTAAATTAATCCATTTCTATAAATCTATACCTTGCCACATGGCTTGTGGCTTACCAGCATCTTCACATGCTGCTTGTCATGGCGGCGGCTGGCAGTGTCTCCCTCCTCATCCTTCCACTTCCCAGAATTCTTCTCCCTGTTAGTCCTGCCTGGCCACTGGCCAATCAGTGTTTTATTTATTGGCCAATCAGAGCAATTTAACATACAGACCATCCCACAGCAGATAATGGTACCTGATTAAGGGAGGTGACATCAGAAGAAGTCAAAGTTTGTTTTTAAAGTCTGTATGCACTTTGAAACAGTTGCTGAAGGGATTTGCTGTGGGAAGTGAGCTGTGATAGAAAAAAAAATAGAATTTAAATAGCTACCAAAGGCTTTGTTCTAATCACCTGGGAAAATGGAGTAGTCCTTACACGAGGTAGGGAAGATTTTAGGTGGAGCCTGTCTGAGGTGTGGAGATCAGCAGACACACTTTGCACAGTGAGGGCCAGATGCCAGCTAGACAGCCACATGGAGATGTCACACAGGCTGATGGATAAATAGGTCTGAAGTGCAGAAATAAGTCCAGACTGAAGACATGAATTTTTAATCATGTTATTTTCTGAGATATACTATAAGCCACCACTTGCCCTTTAATGGATGAAGGTGCTGGTAAATCCATAATTTTTATCTAATATTTTTAACAACGTCACCTCTATTATATACCTCTGTAGCTTGTAAGCTGAATAAGTAAATTTGTTTTAGCATGCAAATCTGCTTCAGGAAATATATTTAAATACTTTCTGTATTTCATTGTTGAAAACACACAGTTCTACAAAACTAAGAAATTAAGGTCTTAGAACAGTGGTTCTCAGCCTTCCTAATGTTGCAACCCTTTGATAAAGTTCTTCATGTTGTGGTGACCCCCAAACATAAAATTATTTTTTATTGCTACTTCATAACACTAACTTTGCTACTGAATCATAAGGTAAATATATTTGGAGATATAGATGCAAAAGGCATTGTGACCCACAGGTTGAAAACTGATGCCTTAGAGCAGCCCTTCCTGCCCAAGGCACAGGGGACATCTCAGAGGAGGAGGCAGAGAGAACATAAGAACTGGCAGACAGGCTGGGCAGTGGTGGCACACGCCTTTAATGACAGCACCCAGGAGGTAGAAGCAGGTGGATCTCTGTGAGTTCGAGGCCAGCCTGGTCTACAAAGCGAGTTCCAGGACAGTCAGGGCTACACAGAGAAACAAACAAACAAACAGACAGACAGACAAACAGAGTTGGCAGACAGGGGAAGAGGGCTATGAAATACTGTCTTCTGATATAACATGAGTGTCACACTCATGAACCATATAAGGTCTGGTCATGTGAATAAGATCAAGCCAGACAAAATTCCAAGACACGGTAGAGCATCTCCATACCCTACCTCTTACTGAGGAGCTATTGGAGGAGGATGGTTGCTGGGGAAGAAAGAATCCTTCTATTTGAAGATGTGGCCACCAGAAGGATTCCCATGCCCCAGTGGACAGCCCCACACTCATGCACATATGGGCAGTACCAACAGGAATTAGTAGATTATAAAAAAAGGTATGAAATGTGAGGGGAATGTTTGGGTAAATGGGAAGTAGATACGGTTGTCTATCTTTTTATACATTTATGAAATTCTAAGGATATAGACACTTTTAAAAATTTAGATTTTTTATAAATAAAATAAAATTTATATTTTAAAAAATAACATGTAGGGAATTTTAGTGTGATCATGTGTGATAAACTACTGAAATAATTTTATATGGCAAGTATAGTATTTACCGTGAGCAGTATACACTGTTAAGAGTTGCTGTGTAAGTCTATATTAATTTTCAGAGATTTTTAAATTGGCAAAGTGATATCGATAAAGTAAAATAGCAGGGATTTGTTATAAAGGATTTGTTATTACTATTACTGTGAAGTCAGTGAAGCCACAGGATCCGGTGGGATGCAGTGGCTTACAGGACTCAGCCATGAGGTCTCTGGACATCAACACTATCATTCGTAATCGATGACCTGTTTGTAGGTCATCTCCAGTTTCACCATCCATGTTCTCTCCTAGAGAAGGGGAGCTGTGGGCATCTGTGGGATCAGTGTTTCCGAAAGTCCCCTCTCATTGTTTTCTGGGTGGCTGTAGCTCTGTGATGTTTTCTACTCCTCAGCCTGCTTCCTTGTACATTCAAGGGTGATCAAGAAAGAACCTTGCTGCAGGCAACCTGGAGTGTTTCAGAATAGCTAACTTCATGGACATCGTATTTTCTACCCACTAAGGAGACAAATGAGCATTTTGTAACAAAAAATATATCCTGTTGGTCTTTATTTTCATAAATCCAAGGACTCATATATTGACTGACAGGTATTGCTATTTTAAGGAGCAGTTTGCCTCTATTGTAAATTACGGCATGGTGTGTTAGCTGTCTTTTGTCATTTCACTTTTTGAGATGAAATTCACATGCTACCCAGTCTACCCATTTAAACCTCGTGGTGCATAGTGTCTTACAGGACTATGATACCATCTCTGCAATCTAATTTTAGAACATTTTTATCCTCTAAACAAAATCCACTACCTGTTTACCATCACTCCCTTCCTCTCTGCCCCGAGAAGCCCTATCCCATTAGTAGTTTAAGTGTTGGTTCTCGGAAATGCACCTGTTCTGTTTATTTCACACAAGCACAATCATACAACATGTGCTCTTTTGTCATTAGCTTTAGCCTTTTTGACTTAGCGTAAGTCATGGCTCATCCATGCTGTAGAATTATAAGCACTTTATTTTATTTCCATTACACGGATATACTACATTTTATTACTGTCTTCATCAGTGGATGGACTGGATGGTTTATAGTTTTTTGTTATAAATAATGATGCTGTTGACATTCATGTGTAAGTTTTTGTGTGGACATGTGTTCTTATTTTTCTTCGGAGTATAGTAGAAGCCAATATCCTAGGTCAGATGCTAACTCTACTTTTAGAGGGCCTGATAAACTGTTTTGCACTGCAGAATCTGATTTTGTTTTATTTTTATCATTTACTTTTAAGCTTATTTTTATGTGTGTGTATATGTGCATGTACATTTGTATGATGTGGCTGCATGTGTGTGTGGGTAAGCATTGCCTGTGTGTGTAAGTGCATGTGAAGGCCCACAGTTCACAGTATGTATCTTCTACCATCATTCTCTACATTATACACTGAGGCACGATCTCTTGCTGAATTGGGGGCTGGCCAACCCTGGCAAGTCTAACTGGCCATCTTGACCTGTCTCTCTCTCTTGAGTGTTGGGATTAGGTGGCTGCCACACATGCTTGGCTTTGACATGGGGATCCAAACTCTGATCCTGTGTTTACAAGGCAAGCACTTTACTCATGGGGCCACCTCCCCACCTCCCCACCTCCCCTCCTTCTCATTTGATTTTTAAAATGTTGTCTCTGCTGCTTCCATGATCTCTTAGATACAGTTATTCATTAATCTACACATTTCCAATATTATTTTTGTTTCATGTATGCACACACTTTGCAAAATCAGTTGTATTTTGAAAATATTAGGATGGAAACAATTGCTTGTTTATAACCACTCAAATATCTTTAGAGAAATGTTCCTCCTCCCCGCCCCCCACCTGAGGTTGGACAAAATTAATGTTTGATTTTAAGTGGTTTAATTTAAATTTTATTTCACTTATTGACTTTTTGAATAGGTAAGGATCATATGTTGCAAAATTCTGGATATCTGATAATATGCTTGGTGCATTGTCTTCCTCATCTGTGCCAGGGACACCCAGTTTCCCTTGCTGAAGGCAGACAGTGCTACTTATGTCTTGGGTTGTCTTCCAAGGAAGACATTTTAATGACATTTTAGTCTGAATCATGTAAAAATGTAAAAACAAACAAACGACCCCCCCACCCCCCACCCCTGAGCAAATGGAAATACAAAGGCTTGTTCTAAACCTGTTCGGTTGAAGTGAACGTTACAGTTAGAACAGCATGTGCCCCAGTGATGACTTTGTCTACAGGTTGAATGACAACGAAGGACTTACAGTTTAATCATTGTCCTAGGTGGCCCAAGGCCATCATCCAAGCTGCTGACTTCTCCTTGTGCTCAAAGAACCAGTCCTTGACCTGCCACGTTCTGGTGATGATTTCACTTGGCCGACATTTCTGAGACACACAATATGCTGATTTTTATCTTCCTTAAACTACATTTCTGTTTCACATACTCCTGGAAATTGGCTTCAAAACTTTTCATGTTGCCTCTTAGCTCACTTCCAAATCTCATCTTGCACATTGCTCCTTTGCCCCTTTACAGAACTCCGTGAGACAAGACCATGCTGTGAATATTTAACAAGCCAGTTCTTCTCCACAGCAGGACTCTGAACTTCTATGCTTCCCTCTACAAGGCTTTCTTACACTCTTTTGGGACTGGCTCGTGCCCACTCTTAGGTATCAACTTAATGGTGACCTCACTGATCATCTTTGCTAAAGCTGGCCTCCGCTCTCTCACTCTTCATTGCATTTGATAGTTGATTTAATTCAGAATTTATTAGATATTTATGTGTTTGCTAATTCATTGCCTGGGATAATTTGCTCTAGATGGTCTATAATCTAAAACAAGGAGCAAACTATAGCCCCTGCTCTATTTTTTGTGTGACCCCAGGAGTAAATATCAGTGTACATTATTAAAGAATGGTTTGAAGTAAAAAGAGAGCAAAGGATATGCTGCTGAGATTCTGCATAATCTGAAAATTTTTAATATTTACTATATGACTCCTTACAGAAAAATTTGTTGATTCCTGTCTAAAAACAAGGGTCTCTAAAGTATAGTATATAAATCACAAGAAAGCATAAAATTATTTCTTAAGATGTTATTTATTCTCTTGCAGTTATTATGTATATTTATAGAGTATATGAATTTTTATGTAGAACTATGTGCATATGGTTCATAATTTATTATTTTTAATTATTTATATTTATATTTATTTATTCATATATGTCTGTGTGTGGGTGGGGGGTGCCTACAGGAACCAGAAGAGGGCATTCAATCTCCTGGAACTGGAGTTAGAGGTGATGGTGAGTCACCTGATGTGGGTTCTGGAAACCGAACTCCAGTCCTCTGTAAGAGCAGGAAGCACTTTTAACCACTGAGCCACCTCTCCAGGCTCTGAGTTATAACTCATACATACATCGTGTTAGTTTCATTTTTGCCATTGAAAGGTGAAACCAAGAGGAGGAAGGTTTCTTTTGGTTCACGCTTTGAGGTGGCACAAGCCGCAGCAGTGTGGAGGCATGGTGGGGTGCACAGTGGCTCACAAATGTGGCAGTGTGAGTGTGAGGTTGCTCGCTTGCATTTCAGGGGCTTAGGACTCCGAGAGGTTGGGTAGGAGCCAGGACAGGGCTATGACTCATAAGGCCCTCATCACAGTGATTCACTTTCTATATATAGCTCCACTTCCTAAAGATTCCAGTCTCCCCAAATAGCACTATCCAAGTGTTCAAACACATGAGTCTGTGAGGGATATTGCACATTCAAACCCATCATGCATGTGTGTAGGTTACAAATGAAAAATTGTTTTTTGGTGGTGGTGTGTGTTGTATGTGTGCATGCACATGTGTGTGCACCTGTATATGTGCTCATGGAGGTCAGAGGAGGATGGCTCTCCTGCTTTATTATTCTCCGCCATATTTCCTTGAGATAGGATCTTCACTGAACCTGGAGTTAGGCTGCTGCCATCAAGCCCCAGGACCCTCCTGTCTCTACCCCCTGTGGCACTGGCATTACAAGTATGTGTGGCCATACTTGGTTTTTTATGTGGTACTGACCACTCAGTTCCTTGTGCTTGTCTACTTTTCTCCAGTGAGCCAATGCCAGCCCTAGTTGTTTTTAAAAACGAGTGAGCTTCATGATAATATGTGTGAAGGAATTTGGTTTAAAATATAATATTGATGGGAGAAGCACCATAACATATTCTCTTATATATTCCTATCATCTAATATATACCCAGTATCTGTTTTTATAAATAATGGCAACAGACTCTGCCTATTGAGCATATATTAATTGCAAGCAATAGCTAAGCTCCTGGTATATGATATCTATTTGTTTTTAAAGACAGAATCTTACTATGTTGCTCAGGCTGGCCAAGTGCTCTTCCCACCTCAGCTTCTGGAGAACCTGAGACTGTAGGGATATGCCAGTGTCCAG
>CABHPR010135467.1:52897-63024 GCA_902168415.1 Peromyscus melanophrys
TATTTACTGAGATCCTGAAAATGCAAGGAATCTGTGGTCTTGGTATGAATTGTACTAGGAAAAGGAGACGAAGGAGATGAAGATTATCTATTGTCTATCATCTATTTTTCTGCCTATGTGTCTATAAATCATTTATCACTTATCTACTTATCTATATCTGTGACCTATCCATTTATCTGTCTATCTGTCTACTATCTTCTATCTATCTATCTATCTATCTATCTATCTATCTATCTATCTATCTATCTATCAATCATCTATTGTCTACCTATCAAGCATGTACGTGTTATCGAATCTCTGTATGTCTCTACAGCTATTGAGACCAAAAAAGCAGTGTAGGAAGCTGGGAAGGGAAGTGCCGTAGGGATTGAAATCATCACTGTCTGGGATCCTGAAAATACAGCTTTCACTGTCCTCAATATAATTTCGCTTTGGCCAGATAATCACCATGATGGCACAGGGCTGTAATTTCTCTCCTAAAGCACAAAAGAAAATGGAGCATTAGCAATGCGGTAAAGCTGTGAGTTAGATAGTAAGAAGTGAGATGGTCCCACTGCTGTTGGAGCCCGAGTCGTTCCCGCTGTGTGATTGGGACGTCGTCCCTGGAGGACAAGTTCTGCTGCCGAATAGCCTGCTCTGGGTGCCGGTATTTCAGCTGGCACAGCCCCCATCTCTGCCTCAGACACTTTGTTCAGCCACCCAGGCTCCGGACAGTGGCAACAAAACATCGCTCTGCGCGGTCGTTTCTCTGAAAACCAGCTTCAGAATGGTACCAGCTTCATGGTTCAGCAATTGGGACATTTAAGCAAAAATCAAACTTAACCTTTAAGGGATCTGCGAGTGGGGAAAAAAAAATCCAACTTCGGTAAAATCAAAAATTTCAAACCAGCCTCCCTCACCACATGGGAAACAATAAATTCAGCAGCTGAACAAGCAAAACTGCTATTAAATATTTTATTCTTGACCAGTTTCAGCCCATTCATTCATTAGAAGCTTTACATTTTCCTTTTGTCTGGTTAAATATGAAGTGACATGAATATTTATGTGAAGAAATATGAATATGAAGTCTTTGTTAGAGGTTTATTCTTTGTGTTAAATTACTATAGTAGAGAGTATATTATGGTTACTGGCTTCAGTGTTTCCCACGGTTGGACTCAGAGAAAGCACTGTTTTGTTACTCTGAGGGAAATTGGCTTCTTGTAGGGCGGAGGAAGGAGCCACCCTTCACTGAGGGCAGGAGAGGAGGAAACGGGGAATGGAAGGGTGTGGCCTGGAGCAGCACAGTCCAGACTGACTCACCCCCAAGGCAGGGCTAGGCTGGGCAGGAAGGTAGAGTGAGCCAGATGTGAGGTCCTGCAGTGACTTCGCCCACCCGTTTTATTTTGCCCCAGGGAGACATGAAATTCCAGAAGAAATATTTACTGACCACTTCCTATGTGTCACACACAGAAGGGGCAAAAAAAAAAAAAAAAAGAAAAAATGTTCATAAATGGCAATGATACTTCCAATGTCACATTTGCTGCAGCAACAGTACAGACTACCAAATTTCTAATATTTTTGAGCCTGAGTTTCTATTTATTATCTTATTGGGTTTAACTTTATAGGGATCAACTTTATTAAACTGATTAACATGCCAATTAATTTTAATTAAGGAAGTTACAAACTACTTATATAAATACACATCCTCATTTGAGAAGTCATTAATTAGAGCGTATCTCTTAATGACATAATTTTATATATCACCAAGTACAATTAATATAAAGAATGGTTCTGAGTTAGTGTCCAATTATAACTTGCTAAAGCCATAGCCAGGTACTACAAAGAAAATCATGTCTGCTTTGACCCTGTTTATATCCACAATTCCTTTTGTCTAACAGTAGCTTTGACATTTGTTGATATGACCCACATCTGTAATAGTTACTTGAGTTATTTTTTTAGTGAAGAAGATACATAAATATACATCTATATAATGCTATTGTGAAGTCAAGAAGTTTTTTTCTGAATCATAACATATATTTGAAATTAGTTCTTTTAAAAACGGTGGGTATCACACAGCTGCTATAGTTAGATTTAGAGCATCCTCCAGAGGGTCATGTCTTAAAGGCGTAGTCCATAGCTTATGGTGATACTGGTGGGACCTTCAAGAGGTAGGACCTAGTATTAGAAAGTCAGGTTATTCAAGCATGCTCTTGAATGGGGATACTGTGACCTCTAACTCTCCCTCCTCTTTGCACGCTGGTGGCCATGAGGTAACCGAATTTTCACCTCATGCTTCTGTTACAATGTTCTGCCTCGCCATAGTCTCCAAAGCCAAGGAGCCTCCCAGTCATGGACTGAAACCTCTAGAACTGTGAGCTGAAATAAACCTTTGCTCCTTATCAGTTGACGGCTCTGGGTATTTTGTTCACAGCAACAGAAAACTGACTAACACAGTATCCTTTGGCCTCATAACAACTGCAGACTCCGCAGATGCAAACACCACCTTATTGTAGTGTCAGGCCTCAGAGAACAAACTTGCAGAGTTTGGGGGAAGGCTTGTACTTGTAGCTGGCTTTTGAGGGAAGACTTGATCAGTGAGACTACACTCTGTGCTCGTCCTACACTCTACACCATCAGAATGTACTGGAAGAAATCGCAGTCCTGGGCTGATGCACGGTGACCAGACGCTGTCGGTACTCTGAGTATGTGGCTACGGGGAAGAGGATGAACATTCTACAGGTCAAACGTGACTCTAGCTTGCATTTAACTTTGAGGAACTGCCCCCACCTCCCACCCCCTGTGCTGGAACTCTGGAGTGTTTACACTCTCCCTAACCAGCACCTGTACCAGAAATATGCGTTCTGTTCTTTAAAACAGGACCGCATCCTCCACACCCCCAAGCCCCCCATCATGTTTACATTTATCTTAGAAAACACTTTAGTCAAAAGAGCTCTCTGTAAGATGTATAGCTCACAGGGAAGTGGAACTGATTCCTAAGGTGGGATAGTAGATGATCCTTGGGTGGTCACTGCCTGGCTTGCACTAAGGAACATCTGGCATCCATGGCCGATCCATGTAAAATGGCCCTTGTCCCATTTGGTTAGTATAATAAACATGACCTCATTTAACTGCTTTGATTTTTTTATTGTGGAATTTGACATTTGGACCTGGAAGGCACAGCACATGGGAGTTTTTAGCGTTGAGTCGTATTGGCGGAACTTTCTAAAGAAGGGCCATGAAATGCAGTAACTCATCCTTGAGCTCCATGGTTTACTTCAGCAGAGTTTCTGAACTCTCCATTCTCTTCATTGCCCCACCCCTAAGCTAGCCATAATGGGGTTCTTTTATTTGCATCCCCCTCCCATACTTTAATTATGTAAGCCTTTGAAGTGAGGGAACGGGCTATTTTGCTTTGGACTTCAATTCATAACTACTCAAATATTTTTAAATTCTTAAAGTTGAGATTTGCAGTTCATCCACGCCTTAGGAAGTCACAGGATTTGGAGTACCTCAGAGGGAATCTGCATAAACATTCACACAGTCTCTGACCAATTCATGCTCTCTTAGAAGTGGATGTTCTTTCTTTTGACCATGCCCAGCTTCCACAAGGCTTTCTGATGTGCAGAAAACTCTTCCCTGTCTCCACAGACAGCTTCTTTAATGGCTTGGCATCAATAAACATGGCCAAGCTTCCCTGGCCAAATGCCGCTTTTAAAGGGAAATGGTGCCTCTTGGTTCATTAACCAATGGGTATAGTTCAGGAAGGAATGAGGGGAGAGAAGAGTGATCTATTCAAATCGCTAGTTCTATGTTGGCAAATGTAAAATTGTGATTTTTTTTTTTTAAATCAAGACAGGGTTTCTCTGTGTAGCCCTGACTGTCCTGGAACTTGCTCTGTACACCAGGCTGGCCTTGATTAAAAGATCTGCCTGCCTCTGCCTCCCGAATGTTGGGATTAAAGGCATGTACATAAATGTGACTTTTAAGAAATGCACAGCTGCACACCTATGGTGAGGTTACCTAGACAATAAAAATAAAAACAGGTAGCTGTGTAAGAATATTTAAAAGGAAATGGATATCACTGCCGTATGGTTGTGAACGTGTAGTAGAGTTGCAGGCATTCATGACTCATCATTTCCTCTGGTTTTCATACTTTCTATCAAGTGGTGTCCATGTGTCTATAATAATCCTGAAAGCATGTGACAGAGAGACTAGTATACCTGGTCTGCTTTGAGATGAATAAAAAATAGAGAGAGGAGAGGAATGGGAGGAAGGAGAGGAAGAGATTGAGGGAGGGGAGGAGGGAACAGGGGGAGAAGGAAGACAGAAATGACCAATATGAGAAAAGTGGAGTTAGAGATTCTCAAGTATTGTCAGAAGAAAACGCACCTGATAAAAATGTTTTGAAAATTTTTAAACTTTCACATGTAAATATACATATTGTTCTGTTTTGCTGCACCCAGAGGTTCTATGGGTGACTGATTTGTCAACATTTAAAGAAAATGGACTAGGACCTGATGGCCTCAAGTTTTCTTCGCTGTAACATCTGAGACGCTAGATACCCCAGGCTTAAAGCAGGTGTTTCTCAGAGAACTGCCACAGGGTACAAGTTCATTTGGTTGAGCTGTTCACTTCCCGGATTTGTTTAAAATGAGCCACAAAGCTGTGTGAGACAGCGCTTGTCCAGCATGCACAAGACGCTGGATTCAATTCCTAGTCAGCTCCCACCTCACACATAGACTATGTGAGAGAAACCTTCCAGGTTCACCAGGAAGTGAGAGAATAAAAAAATGGGATAAATACCAAATCTTTTAAAAAGCATGTTAAAGCCCCAACCCCATCCAGAATTTTCATGTAAACATGTTGTCTCGGGAAGTGTTTTAATTAGAAATTTATAAATTCAGCATGCGCAATGTATATTTTGTTGACTAAACCAATACTTTCTATGTATGAGAAGGTGTCCATGTATCTGCACCTATCCAGGGACTAGAGGACTTAACACAGATAAGTTAACTGAGTGACATTGAATGGTTCCACAGGCCTTGGTGCTGACTGCCCTTGAGGAATGATCCGCACCCAGCACTGACTGATAGAAAGTGCTTTCACGTCGCCATCAGCCTCCTGGAATCACTTCAAATGTAGGTGGTGTTAGGATCCTGCCTTCACCCCGGCACATGCGCAGCTTGGGCTCTTATGTCTTGCATCTTACGTCAGCAGCGGGTGTGGGCGACTATGTACCCACCTTCAAAAGCTGGACGGGGACCCCCCCTCTCTCTCTCTGCTCTCTCTCTGTTCCCGCTCTCCTCCTGCCATCTTTCTTTCTCTCCAGGCTCTCCCCGCTCCTATCCACTCCTTCTTTCTAATAAAGCTCTTTGTAACTCTGGTAGTTGTGGCCGTGGCCCGTGACTTTTCTGTGAGTAACCAGCGCCACCACCAGCATCGATTATCATAACCATCAGGTGGAGTGAATGAGAATTATGCTTTTTATTTAATTTAATTTCAGTTAAATAGTGCACCTGATTGATGCTGTGTGTCTGATTCAGGTTTAGATCATCATGCTTGTTCGGTAGATAAGGAAACTAAAAAAGAAAGGCTGAGAAGCACATGACTGAAGTCAAATATGGAGTTATTACATTCATTAAGGAGAGATTAGGGGAAATTAGGAAGATGGTTAAGTTGAGTATGCTGGTAATCTAAGACTGCTTCCTGATTCAGTGTTTAGTTTGACCTTGAAATACCTAGAAACCATCCACCCAACCCTCAGAAGGTATAGCTCATCCAACCAGGGCACACCTCTCTCACACCCACTCTGATTCTTACACTAATACGTTTAACAGGACTTCATAGTTCTCAGAAGTTGTGCACACATGCAGGACACCTTCATTTTCTCTGTTCAACAATCTTGTCAGATTGGAAGAGAAAAATGACGTCCCTACCTTATATCCGAGGTTCCCAAAGGCCACATGGTTGGGGGGTTACAGGGCAAGTTGAAGCTTCCAGAGAAGAAGGCTTTGACTCTTGGTTCCGTCTCTTTTTGTTAACCCTGGATGGCTTTCACTGAAGTCCCCCAGGAGGCTGGAAGCCTAAGAACGCAGGGCAACCAGAGCAGCTTCCAGCAAAAGCATCTCCCTGGGAGGAGGTGCGGAATTGATAGCCAAACTTGGTGCAGGGGTGGCGTGGGCAGGTTACTTACCCTGCTTAGGCATCGTTTTTCTCATTATAAAAATGAGTTATGATGGTACCTAATAGATATCATGTATAGATGAAAAGAAGTAATTCATTTGTGTGAAGCATTAGTGACTGCCCAGAGCATGCTAGCTATAATTTTGAATATCAGTGTAGAGAGAAGTAAATCTTGTTTTAATTACATCAAGGACCTCCAGACTCAGAAATAGGAGCTGTTGGCCTTGGCTTTGACCTACACTATAATACTATTGACTACTTTATCATTTCTCCCAGTTTTTCCTTTATTGTATAACTCCCTGTTCTCTCTCCCACCACACCATAAAGAAGATAGAATTGGGTTTCCACCCCTGATATCTCTTCTTTGTTGCTGTGGGGTTGGCAGGATTCAAGCCTTGTGAGATCTTAGGAGCAATGCCGAGCATTCTGATGACTCTCAGCATCCTGGGAGCAGCATTGTGAAATGCATGCCCAGCTCAAAGGGACACATTTTGACAAGGTTTTCTAAAACCAAACACTCTCTTTCCATGGTAACCAGCAACACCATTCCTCTCATCTTACCACTTATCAAAGTAGAAGGGAGGAACCAGCCAACGCATGAAGCCAGAGGTAGATTCCAGTAACTGATCTCCCCTCTGCTTCTCTAGGAGTCACATGATCTGCAGCCATGAGTTTTGGTAATGACCAGGTAAATCTGAGGGTCCTATTATCAAAGGTATCATTTGGATCCATGGATCTTCTCCCTCATCGTCGTCTTCAGGTTAAAGCGACATGCAGGGGCTGGAGAGATGGCTCAGTCTGTACAGTGTCTGCCATGCAAGTATGAGGACCTGACTTCAGATCCCTACCACCCACAAAAAGCACATCTGTGACCCCAGCGCTGAATGAAGGAGGGAGGCAGGGAACAGCTGATTCCTGGAGCCTAGCTGAATGAATGAGCTCCAGGCTCAGTGAAAAAAAAAAAATCAGCGTGAAGGAAAACATCAGTTGACCTCTCACCTGCACCCACATATGTGCAAGTACATGTGCAAACACACTTACATATCTACATATATATTATATATGTAGATATATTACACATATATGCATACATATATACATATTACACATATATACATATGTAACATGCATACACACAAACAATAGGTAATATACAACATCAGCATCAGAAATTATAACTGTATCTTCTAGGGATGTAAATCTTTGCTCTCAGTCTGGTACATTGTTGCTCATCCCAGTTCCATTAAGTGTCATCCTCTTAAGAACACTCTAAGTCAATGGGTCTTGCCCTTGCAGATTATCCTAATGGACGGAGAGGTAAAATACTTCTTGGGTTGATATGAATCCCTACAAGAGGAGGGTCTAATATCATTTAGGGCCCTAGGAGGAAGAGCACACAAAGATATTTAGTAATCGCTGTCATAACTGAAATGCCACCTTTCTCATTCTGGTCAAAGATTATAGTTTTGTCTTTCTCAAATATTTGTAAAGAACTTGCCCAGCAAGCATAAGTTCTATCCTAAGTTCTATCCCAAGTACCACCTGCCCATAACTCCCCGACATATCCCCCCACATCCCCCCCACACCTACCCACACATGCCTACCTCCACACACATGCCCACGCACCCACCCACCCACACAGGCCCACCTGCCCACATCCCCCCCACACTCACATACCCACCCACCCCACATACTTGCCCATACACATGCTCACACCCCCTATGGCCCCACACCTCCCCACACTTCCCCCATACCCACACACACGCCCACCCCCACCCACTCCCCACACCCCCACACATGCCTACACCCCCCCCCACATCCACCTCCCCCCAACACCCACACACATGTCCACACCCCCCCCACACACGCCCACACACCCACCCCTACACACAAACAAATGAAATTTTTCCTTTAAGCAGGCACCCCGATAGATACCTATAAAGCTGTTTTACCAATCGGGACAAAATATTCTGGTGGAACATGTTGCTAATGTCACCAAGATCACAGCTTTGATCTCCACGTAAGCCAATTAAATAGAAAGTCTAGTTCACATTTATAGATTGAACCACCAACTGAGCCTGGCCTTTTAAGCAATGTGCGTCACCGAATCGGAGTGACTAGGATATGTTTATGGCTCATCACGGTTCCCAGAAACAGCAGCATAAAGACCTTGGCATTATATTTGAAGGATGGAGTGTTGTTAACTCAGTAAGAAGAACGCTCCAAAGCTAGGTTCAGGCTCTGTACTCATCAGCTAGCTGCATGACCTTGGGCCTTACAACTTTGCTTGTACCATGTAGAAGATAAATAATTATGGCTTTTCTTTTCCTGCCTCAAGCCAGAGTAGGGAATAAATGAAAAAAAGAAGGAAAAATCTCTTTGTAAAGGTAAAGCATTTTTCACAAGTAGGGCATGTTGTTAATATTTATAGAGTAAACACTGAGGTTTTTTATGTTTATTTATTTTTTTTAATAGTTGGAATCGTGTGTTTGCTTGGTATCCTCTGAGGTAACTGAAAAATTGTGGCTCCATTTCTAGAATGATGATGCTTATCCCTATACTTCATCAAAGCCAGGAGTGAACTTTTCTGCATCCTTCTTCCATAGTGACCTGGAAATCCCATATGCTTTCCTTCAGCGGCCCATTATCGCCGGGAAGTGCTCAGCTGTGATGAACGGCTGTGAAGCCCAGCTGGTGCCTTTGCAGAATGACCCTTCCACATACATTCTGTTGACACTGTGAAGCACATCCTAGACAAGGCTAGCTTTTCAATCAGTTGTTTCCAGGGTGGGAGGGAAAGTTACATACAGCATATGCCTCTTGGGGAACTGCAAAGCACACCCACAACCCTATCACTTGTGAGGCTAAGACAAGAGGGTCACCACTTTGAGGCCAGCCTGGCCTTCGTGATGAGCTTGAGGTAAGCCCCAGCTACATATTAAGACTCTCTCAAATAAATAACCAATGACAACAGATGAGGTGAGCATTTCTCTGATTATTGTGCTATGCTTATGAGAGTTGATCTTGACTGGCGTTTAGAATAGCCTTGGAGACATGCCTCAGGGTGTGCATTTGAGGACCCATACCCTGGATGTTGGCAACATCCCTCCACGGGCTAGACTCTCAGACTGAAGAAAAAGGAGGAAGTGGGCTAGAATCCCTTTCTTTCATCTTCTTGACTAGAGATGCAGTGTGAGCAGCTGCCTCCTGCTTTTACCGCCACAGAAAGAGCCCCCTTGGGTCAACTTTCCCTCTCATGATGGACTGTGTCCTCTCAAATTGTGAGCCAAGCTTCCATCCTTAAGCTGGTTCCGTCAGGTATCCTGTTAGTAACAAGAACAGAATCAATACAATGATGATTCCTTTTTTGCTGTGCAGTTGAGTTGTAAATTAAAAAAACCTCAAACATGGGAAAAGCCTTAGTCTCCCCTTTTCCAAACCCTCTATTTATTGGATTGGGTTTTAATTTGGAAGTTACACAGGATCTCAGATATGGTCTTTAAACAATTTACTTGGATATGGAGAGAAGTACTTCAAAGAGAAGGCTTGATGAAGAATGTAATCTTCTTGGATCAACAGCTTAAACTTGGACACTGTTGAGTGAGTGCCTCTATAGTTTGAATACTGAAGGGGAGATACCATGCTTAAGGGCAACACAGGATACGGCATTGAATCTAAATGTCTGGTAAAATTAGTGACTGATAAGGGAGAATGGAGAAATTTCAGACCCACTGGGAAAGTGTGTTCAAATTTAATCTGAGTTGAGGTTATGTCCAGCCTTGGAAAGCCCTTAAATCTTTACGTGGACCTTTGATGTCAGGTTGGATCATCAGCCTCCAGCCATAAAGAAAGCCCTGCTCTGTCTAGGTTAAGTAGATAAGCTGGGTCAAGCAGAAAGACAATGTCCTATAACTCTAGGATTCCTGCCAGATTTATTGTGCTCAGGACTTCTAACAAAAACACTT
>CABHPR010135468.1:0-32724 GCA_902168415.1 Peromyscus melanophrys
AAAAATCTATGTCCTTTGCCTACATCAACACTTCTCAACCAAGATGTTTTGAAGTGAATAATATTTTATTAGTGAAGGCTGTCATATCTACCCTGGGATGCTTAGGTAGGGTTCTGTTTCACTAGATGTCAGAAGCACCCCTCACATGGTGACTACCCATTTGTTTTCCACAGATTGTCATTGGTTTGCTGGTAGGCCTGAGTTGATAGCCACTGACTTATCTTAAAAAAACAGCATGTCTGGGTCTTTGCTGCACTTTGAGATATTTTGATTATTGTGGAAAGACAAATGGGTGCTTTAAGAGTGCTTCCATTTTAGGCAATTATGCAGAGACTGTACTGAACTCACTTTATGTGATGTCACAGAACTGCACAGCATGCTGCTCTCTTGGCTCTGATGTAAGCCAGTGATGTCTTCATGCAATGTCTGCTGCTAGCCTGGACCTAATTCCTGTATAGCAGACTCACCATTCCTTGAGCATGGGCCAGGCTGTTGTGTGGATTCTCCCACACCCCAAATTCCTGCATTGCCCATGCCTCACCCAAACCACATAGAGTGTAGTTTGTTGTACCTGCTATGGGGCCAGGCAGAAAAAGAAGTCCTGTCGGGTAAGTTCGCACAACAGAGAGAAAAAAGGAAGGGCAGGAAACAAACTGACCCAGACAGAAATTTCTTCTAAGACATGGTTATTCCCCTGCCAAGAGGCAGCTTGATAATACCAAGAGGTATTATCCATTTTCATTAAATTAAGGCCAAATCAGTAGCACCATTATTCCTCATTTTACTTTCCCTCTTGCTGTCTATGATGGTTTGAGTCTGCACACTTGTTCCTGAGCTGGCAGCTGTTTGGGGAGGCAATGGGGCCCCTAGAAGATGAGGACTGCCTGGGAAAATAGGTCTATAGCCAGGCCTTTGGAGGCTATTCCTGACCCTGGTTCTAGCAGAATTTTGCCTCCTGGTCCCTTGGATTGTGAACTCCTCTGTTCTGCCACACATTCACAACCATGATGGACTAAACATTTTAAACACTCAGCCAAATAAACCTTCCATCCTTGAGTTGCTTCCGTCGGGTATGTTGTCCAAGTAACAGAAAAGGAACGAAGGTTCCATTGTTTGCCAGGCTTGATACAAGCCCCTCGATTTAATAGCCTCAAGTTCATTGCTCAAGGGATCTCAAACTAAGGTGAATTAGAAGAAGGGGAAAGAGGCAAGGGAAAAGGTGGAGAGCAGAAGGAGGAGGGAAATCCATCACAGTGAAACAATGAAATCTAACTGTGCATACTTTTGAGAGAAAGAAACATCCACATTTGGAAAGTTTCTATTAAATAAACAATGTAAGAATAAACGAAATCACTTCTAATACTAACCGTGGCACAGAAGCTAAGAACAGTGAGGTGTTACCCACTTGAAGCCCCACAGTGTCCTATAACACATGCTTTTACATTATGTAGCTCCTGGATTTCTTGAGCCTTTAAAACTGCAACCGTAATTTTTTTTACACTTTCTAAATCGCTAGACTTTACTGGACAATTGAAAGAACACATTTCAGAGCAGTTACATAAATGGCTTTCTTGAAGTGGGTCCAAGATTCAAATTACTTTGAGTAGTTCAAGTCTATAAAATTAGTGAAAGGTATTTTCACTCTCAGCTTTCTGATAGTTGCATTGCTTGTTTTATTGTGTGAGCCTAAGAACATGATTAAAAACCTACTGCAATATAAAGAGATCAAGAAATATTTTAACAGGTGGATTCTTTGGGTTAGTAATTGACTGCCAGTAATCCCCCTGACCCAGAGGGGCCTTACAGAGAGTGTTATTCTGTATGCCAAAGTAACAAACTGCCACCTCCAAAAGTGTCTCACCACTCCTGGGGCTAAAGCAGGAGGATTGCAAGTTCTAGGCCAGCCCAAGCTACAAAGTAAAGTTCAGGCCATCCTGGGCTACAAGTGAGAAACTGTCTACACACACACACACACACACACACACACACACACACACACACACACCCACCATAAGAAAAATTATTCATTTTTAATTTTAGTGTAAAAATACTACATACAGAATCCAGAATATTGTTCACAATTCAAATTCTCTCTCTCTCTCTCTCTCTCTCTCTCTCTCTCTCTCTCTCTCTCTCTCTCTCTCTCTCTCTCTCTCTGTTGGTGTATCCATCATGTGTTTTGGTATCTTGACCACACATCATACATTCATTATTTGTACCTTATATCATCTATAGTTAGCAATCCATGAAATGAGATACTTCACCATCCTTTTGTTTCCAACATCCCTTTGCATTCTTCACTACTCAGTGACTTTCCTTGTCCTGCTCAATGAGTACTGAGCAACAGAACCACTTGCAATGACTGTCACAAGACACACTCAGGTTCACTGGGTTTTGGGGGATTTTTTTTTCATCCCTCAAAAGCTCCAAAGTGAGCCGGGCGTTGGTGGCGCACGCCTTTAATCCCAGCACTCGGGAGGCAGAGGCAGGCGGATCTCTGTGAATTCGAGGCCAGCCTGGGCTACCAAGTGAGCTCCAGGAAAGGCGCAAAGCTACACAGAGAAACCCTGTCTTGAAAAAACAAAAAAAAAAAAAAAAGCTCCAAAGTGAATTTGAAGTTGCTGGTTCAGGCAAAACACATTAAGGAACCAGACTGTTAGATGATTAACTAACATTCCATAGGCTGATTCATACCCTTTTTCTAAATTTAAATATCTGGGCTATTTCTTGAGTAAAATCAGTCATCCTTACCATCTGTTAGTCTTCAGTCAGGATTGGTTAGCCAGGCTTCTTAGGAATAATGGGAAAGAGCTGAAGAAAGCTCTGGGTTAGTCTCCTTATCTGGGTTTTCCATTCCATTAGGGACTACTCCATATGATCATCGTCATGTATCCATACTCAAGTATGTTCAGAGGGCATGGTTGCAAGAAGTGGGAACTTTTGTCAACAAATCCAACTTTTAAATGTGACTGCTTTTAAAAACACTGAAAATTCAATAACTAGACATTCTTTAGTTCAAGTCAAATGAATGTATGTGTATTAAATGATAGTTAAGGTATAGGCCATAGGCTATTTTTGCCTTATTACTGTGGGTGATGACAATGAAGCCAGAGAATGCACCATGAACTTGATTATCACTGAAAAGAATCATTATTTCTCATCTAAACCTTCACACATAGTACTGTGAGAATACCACTACTTATAACCCTGGTGAACATCATGAAATATCTTGTTTATATATGTGTTAGCTCTACTTATACAGATATGTGTATGTCTCTGTGTGTTCACCCAATTACTATACAAACCTTTATTTTTAATACTTCAGTAGTAATAAATAGGTTTTATTTTCTTTGAATGTTTCAGAGATATGTATTTGAATGCTTTCTATATTGTAGGCACTCAATAGATGCTTGTGAAACAAGTTCATGGATAAGGAAGGTCTGCTTCATTTGAATATCCCATTTCTGTGATTTAGCAGCAAAGGACTGTGAACTTCCAGGCAGAGTTCACCTTTCTCAAAGCTCTAGGTCCAGGGACTAGAGTTTGAGAATTTCGAATAAGCCACAATTTACTTTCTTATCAACAACTTGAAAATGCATTAAAATTCATGTCTTGTGCAGAATACAGTGCATTTTATTTAAAATGCACACTTTGGCTGCTCTTATAAAGAATTTAACCGACAGTAATGCAAATGCTGATTATCTGCTTCAGAGTCTCCCAATATGGGGTGAGTAAGCAGTGGTCACGCTGGCATCAGACTGGTCTGTCATGATTAAATGCCCATGAGATATTAATCTTCTTAGCAGATTTGCTTTGTATTTTGCCTGCTAATTACACTACTCCATAAGAAAAGACCAGTGGATCCAAATTTTAGAACAACCATCAATAAACAACGTAGTCAAATTCACACTGAATATGTTGAAGAAGCAGAACTCCTAATAAAGAATTCATCTTAGTTACTGAAAATTACTTTGAAGTAAAATATGTATTTAGTATTCCTTATTCAAACTGTGTGAGCATGCACATGTATATAACAGTCTATCAGCCATGCAGGTATAGATTTCCCATGGCTAAGATAAGGAGTTTCTCTAATTTAACCCTGAAGAACAAAAAAAGCAAAGAGTGGAGGAATTATGTCAGTTGAAGTAGAGCAATGGGGTTAGCACTAAACACCATAATCTCCCTGCCCTTTACTCTTATTTAGAAGCTGTGTAATATATTGATGAAAACTCGTAATAATAAATTGGTGCCAATTACTAATTTCTATGTTAGGTCTATTGAATTACTCTAATATAATTTAGGGATCAAGGAAATGTGGCTTGGAAAATTACATTTAATTCTGTTGAGAAATGATGCATCTGGACTGCTCCCAATACCCACATCACAGGCCAAACACACAGCCTTTCAAGAGAAAGGGTAGCAAAGTGGCTTCTGCTATTTTTTTTCTCTTGTGCACTTTATCATCAAATGCACATTTTCCCCTATGTTCCTTTAATTTCACAATAATACATCCATCCAATTGAGTAGGGTAACATAACATACTATATTAGATTTGACTGTGTAGAATTAGTCTTTCATTTTAAAACCTTGACAGTTGTATTTGTTTGTGTGAGAGGATAGTCAGACAGACACACAGACAGACAGACAGACACACACACACACACACACACACACACACACACACACACACACACAAAGAAAGAGGGGAAGGGAAATCCATGCTCATTCACATGAATACTGTTTAATAACTCATAGCAATAAATTCATCACATTGAAAGGAAACATGCACAGGGCTGAATAGATAGATCAGCGGTTAAGAGCACATGCTATTGTTCTAGAGGACCTAAATTTGGTTCCCAGCACCGACATCTGATGACTCATATATACTTGTAACTCTAGCTCCAAGAAATCCAACATGCACTTCTGGTGTCATGGATATTGCACACATCCATAAAGGAAGCACAGAGTCATGCTCACAGGCACAAAAACATGAACAAAATTAAGTCTTTCAAAAAAGAAAAGAAACATGCATTAGGATTCTTTTCATTTTTATTTTAAGTGTATGGGTGTTTTGCCTGAATATATGTCTGCACCACACTTGGAAGACAGAGGCATGAGGAGTGCCATGAGATCAAGGTCAGATTGAGCTACATAATGAGACTCTTTCCAAAAGAAAAATTAATTCTACAAACTCCTATGTTTAAATAAATGCATGGGCCCTTGAAGGTCATTGAGAATTAAAATTTTTACCAATAAATGTGATATGATAGGAAATCAATAAGGATTCATTTTTCACACAACAAATCTTAGTTTGCAGTTAATATTTAGAACTATTTCACAGCATTGCCTCATTTAGAAGCAATGAAGTCAAGTTGTCTCATTGGAAAGCTTATTTCTGTGCAATAAGAAGTAGCCTCATATAAATAAAACAAAACAAACCCCCTGCCACATGTCACTCAAACCCCTTAAAGCAAACAAACCACTTGGTGAAATTCAAGTGTAGCCAGAAGGACAGCCTGTAGATGTAAAAATAACAGCAAAGAGGAGAGAAATCCCAGTGGACGTCTTTATCAGGACATTTGAAATCCCACTTAATCCATGACAATATTTACAGATTGCAGTTAACAGTGGCAACAAAGGTTTCAACATTGATTACTTTCACTAAGTATTGTTTTTAGATATTTCCTTCCAGTGATTTAAAGACTACACCCTCACATACAACCCTGAATTTCATTCACATAGGAGATATCTAAGCAGCTTTGATATTCAACAGGCCTTCATGAAGATTCTCCATGCACAGAGCCCTGAGAGAAGTTCCTAGTAGCCTACTTCTCTCTTGAAAATGTACAGAATTCACCTGAAGAATTAGACATGAAAGACATATACACAGTGCAAAACCTCCAAATATGGGAACAGATGAGGTCAACCAAGACAGATAAGGAAAGGCTAAAGAATCAGTCCACTGCACACAGAGAAATCGAAAGAAACCTCTAGATCCATCATGATTCTGTCTAGTTAGCACCCACAACACTGAACTAACAGAGAAGGAAAACAATATTAACACATGTGAAGGACTTGCACAGTCCAGAATGCCGTTTAGAATACTAGGTGTCCTGTATATGGCTAGAGTTTGGTTGGAATACATTCAGCTTCCGTTAGGAAACAACATCAGGAGTGGTAAAGGGTTGTATAATTTCCTGGAGGGCTGGCTATTAAGGAACAGACTGCCAGGTCCTGAGATCCCAGTTTGTGACCTAGTAGATATTGGTGCCGGTTGTGAACCTGCACTTCTGAAGTTCCAGGGTGATGCTAACGCTGGACACTTTGAGAAACACTGAGTTAGTACATCCCTCCAAACATCAGGACAAAGACAGGGGCTTTCCTAATTCACTCTAGGCCTACACAAACCAATGTATACTGCTCGCCTCCCTAAGTTGGTAAACTATGTTTTTATAACAGTTTTGGCATCTTGAAAACAAAGTGTTTGAAGTAGTTAAGACTTCACTAACCACGAAATATAGAAAGTGAACATTTGGCACAATAAGCTGAAAAATTCTTCATTATTTTCAACAAGGACATGATAAAAAAATATTAAAAAATAACCAGTACATTGTTTTAAAATCTTTTTAGAAGTTTGTAAAAACAGTGAATTCCTTTTGAGATGGCTCATCATGGTTCTCATATCGCTGCCTGACACGGGTTACAGAGGTGACATGAGGTCTCCACCCGTGAGGCTCTTCCTAGCATCCTCTTCTTTCTGCACTGTGAGTCTTGACAGTGGACTCCTGAGAAATGAGTAATTTTAGACTATCCCCCCCCACAAAAAAGAGTTTGATGTGATGAATGAAGGTTGCCCTTTGGGAATTAGTATGGCCCATCCAATAATCAGTTACATCGTGGGGACAAAAGGCATTTGCAGATGGGTTTAATCCTGCAAAGAGGAGCTTTATTTATAAGGATGATTAGAATGTATCATTCTAGTAATACTGTCCTTTGAAAGGTTAAAGTCTCCAGGAACGGCTGATCTACTTGTGAGACTTCATTTTCTGTTGCCCTCCCTCTAGATCGAATCACTTCAGAAAGCCTGGTACCCCATGGGTTGAATCTTGACTGTCCTACAAAGGGTTAAGAGTCAAAAGCTTATCACCAGGGTGGCACTCTTGTGAGACAAAACAAACAAACAAAAAGCAGCCTTACAATCATGGGCCCTCAGGGGCGGTCTCTACATCATTGGAGGTGAGCTACCAATGGCTTGTGGGACTGTGTCACTTTCTTACTCTTACTTCCCTGCCTCAGGGTGAGTGTTTTGTTCCAACCCAAGCTCCCACCATGATAGCTGTCTCAGCATAGGCCCAGAGGAAGGAACTAAGCGATCAGGGACTGGAAGCTCCCAAACTGAGGGCATAAATAAACCTTTGTCCTTTACCAGTTAATGATCTCAGGTATTTGCTGTAGTGACATGAAGCTGATCAAACCACTCATTTTCTATGGTAGTCTTACTTTCTATATTAAAAATATCAAAACAAAGGGGAATAAAGAGGGAGGATTAATGGTATCTCCTCTAAAAATAGCTTCCTGCTACTACCAGATCAGAATGATTCACCTTCCCGCACAAGAATCAGGTTGATATTTACTTTTTGGGGTGGTTGCCATGACTACACCAAGCCAGAAATGAGAGGTTTGACTCATAAAAGCTGGTACTATTTGTAAATTTTTGGCATGGGCAGGATATTTTGGAAAAAAAAAGAGAAAAAAACCCACCTGATTTGAAAGCTTTCACAATAGCCTCCCTTGGTTGACTGACACTCAGAAGAATATCTCCCCCAGGTCCTAAGGAACATCTGGTTTTCTTCAGGCACAGATTTAGTGCTATACTTTACATTCCACTTGCAATCAATTGTCCCCCATTCTGCACAGCTTGGCTTAACATTCCACCTGACAAGAAGTCACCATAATGGCTTTCCTGAAGTCATAACATTCAGTTATTGCTACTTGTCTGCACACCTGGGAAAACGCTGTGTTTGGTACAACCACTAAAAACCTAATAGAATGGGTGCAAGGGTCTTCCTACATACCCAGGAAAGAGCAGGGAAGGAAGTTATGATCTGGGTGACACATCTAGAGAAGAAGACTCATTGTGGAAACCAAATCTTGGATCCTCTCGTTGCTGGGAAAGAACTTGTGTTCTGGTCTAACACATTAGCCAAAGACAGGAACTATATTATTATCTAAGCAGCCATTCACAGACATTGGCTGTCACCCATGAAGCTCACAGCTTTAATTCAGCTTTTTTTTAATAGTAATTTTTAATAAATTTGTTAGGAGTTATCTACCCATGGGGAAAGTGGACATTAATTCCAAACAAATTTACCAAATAAATTATGACGCTAACTTTTTTCACCACTGAGTCAAAATTTGCCCTCAACAAATCTTTGCTTCTTCTGTCATGACAGAAAAGGCTCTAGAACAGAGATATTGAAATAAATAAAAGCATAATTAAACTTAAACATTGTCAATTTCCTGGAACTTTTCATTTAATGTTTTTTAACCATGATTAAACACAGACATAAATGAGATTAAATGAGACATAAAGAGTGAAAACAAAAATAAGAAAGAACTAGCATGCATTAATAAGAATGAACGAAAGTCTACAGAGAAAATCCTAGCAACATGTTTTGATTCAAAACCATTTTTGAAATATGCAACAGAGTTAGCCAACTTTAAATTCACTTTGGCCAGGCAAGCTAAGAGCTTCTGCTGGGTTAGGATTTGTAGACAATCCCCGGCCATAGGTTTAAATTAATCTTGATTGAAGTCAGTTCTCTCCTCTCACGTTAAGTTCCCAGGATCTAACTCAGGTCATTAGGTTTGTGCGACAATAGCTTTTACCTGCTGAGCCATCTTGCCTGCCCTACAATTCCTTTTAAATTGCAGTGGGTAAAGGTTACTCATCAGTGCCTTTCTAGTAAGCTAAGGAAAAATATGTGCTGCATAAAGATTCTGGGAAGGTTTCCAGAACTATGTTGGTGGTAGCAATCAGGTTGTTATTAGTTAAAGTGCTCTGTGACATATTTTCCTGTCATAATCAGTTCTTTAATGATAGCAATGACCTGAAGAGTTCATAGTCAATCAGTAATGCTCAGTTCTTCTCCACAATAAAATGTTACTGTATACCAATTATACACACATCTTACCAAATTCTTTCTAACCATGTAGTGCCATATATATATATATATATATATATATATATATATATATATATATATATATATATCATAGTATAGTATAGTATAGTATAAAGTTCCCAGCCCTCCTCTGTAATAATTTATTTTCAATAATTTTATGATGCCATTTATTTAAGAAGGTCTGTTGTAGAGTAAAACTTTCCATGAATTAGGAATGAAATGCATATGGTACTGCTCAAGGTATAAGGCATAATGATGGACAGTTAAGAAATCATGTCTCTACTGCATTATCAGAGCTGCTATTTGAGGTTTTCTGTCTTAGAACTGTGAACCTGTTTAGAAATCTTGTAAAGTTAACTAAGTAAGAGTATGAGAGAGAGAGAGAGCACTCTAGCCCTGATCAAGTTTTTACCACAAGCAACATCCATCCCCAAAGCCCTATAAACTTCCCAGGTTGATTCTGCACACAACCAGATATCCTCTAAATCTTTCAGCTCTGAAAGCTTAATGCTTTTTAATTGGTGACCCACATATTGACCTACAGAGTAAACTCCAGAGTTTTCAATTCATGATAATTGCTTCTTTTTCTGCAACCAAATAAATCACTTCTTTTTAATAATAACAGTCACTTTGTGTGAATATTTTTTTAAAATTTCACAATAACATACATACATTAGTCATCAACCTGAAACCTATTGTGATCCCTGATTTTTCTAAGACAGATAAAAGAAGTAAAGAATTTAAGTTCATAGCAAACATAAACAGTAATGTACCTCAGGTTTAGTTTATAAGACTGTGTGTGGGGTGTGTGTGTGTATGTGTGTGTGTGTGTGTGTGTGTGTGTGTGTGTGTGTGTGTGTGTGTGTGTGTGTAGTCATCCATATCAAGAAGTGGCTTAAAGAATTTCACTACCTTGATTATTCAAACTCCATGAAATTTTTGTGTTTTTTGAATATATAAATGGTTATTTTTAAATAAATTAAGTAGGTGTATATTAAGTTCAACCTTTTTCATCTCTGAAAGAAGAGTTAATACATAGTAAAGCTTAACTCACGGCAAAAGAGTAAAGAAAAAAACATATATATATATATATATATATATATATATAATTTTTTGAGAAAACTCTGTATACATCTTTATATGCAATTTCCAAAACAAAATGACAACTTGAGAAAGATGTCACTAGTGTTAAATGCAACATACTCAAGGTGTGAATTACAAATTGAAGAGGTAAATGACCTCTGGAGTAACTGAGGTTTTTGGTGATTTTTAGATCCTTCTGAGTTTTTTTTTTTTTTTTTGGTTTTTGTTTTGTTTTGTTTTGTTTTGTTTTGTTTTTTTACTATATGTCCTGGCTACAGAGCAATTCAAAGGAAGCCACTATGGTTTGAATCTTGAATCCCCCAAAGGCGATTTGCTGAAGAGTTAGGTCCAAGTCCATGGCATTACATGGAGGTTGCAGAACCTTTAGAACTTGTTGAGTTTGGAGACTTACAGAGATAAGTCAGTTGACCCAGGGTGTTCTCTTAATGAAGGTATTAGGAATCCCATCCCTTCCTGCTCTCTTTCTCTTTCCAGCCACCATGAGAACATCTGTGTGAATTCTGAATTAAAACAATCTTTTGGGGGTGGTGGTACAAGGGATCCAACCCAGGAATGTTGGGCAAGTGCTCTGCCTCTGAGCTATATGCACAGCTATCTTTACACTTTTTATTTTAAGACAAAATTTTACTAAGTTGTACATGCTGGCTTTGAACTTGTTTTGCAGACCAAGTACACTTAAATTTACAATTATGATGCCTCAGCTTCTTGATACCCAAGAGAGTGGGCTTAGCTTTTTCTCCTCTCTTTAGTTGAATCAGCGCAGGTATTTCTTACATACATGGAAAATGGAATGATACACAAAAAAGTACATATGAAAAGTAAACATGCTCACCAAATTTTATTAAATACTAGTCTGAAGGTAATCAGTATCTTTTATGAATCAAAATCTCAGTTGATGGCATAATGAATCTATATATTTTTTAAAAGGCTCCTTTAGGGAAATATAGATGTATATGCATGTTTCTGTGTATATGTGTGTGTGTGTCTCTGTGTGTGTGCATCCACTCTCATGAATAGAAGGTTTGAAAAGTTAATGGTAACATTACATATGTATACATGCTATTGAACAACAATTGGAAGTCCATAAAAGTACAATTTTTATGTTTCAGTGTATTGGCTTAATGATTATTCCAAAAAAGTCATCAGGATAAATGTAGCTGGAGTTATCTCCAGTCCCACCCTGGCCCGCAGACACTCAGACCCAAATAAACATACAGACATACAGACGCTTATATTATTTAAACTGTTTGGCCTAATGGCTCAGGCTTCCTGCTATCTAGTTCTTATATCTTAAATTAACCTATTTCTATTGATCTCTAAGTTGCCACATAGCTCACTTCTCTCTGTGTCCTGTAGAATGTCTGGCAGTTTCCTCTGGGAAACATGAACCTGAAGGACCATTTTGCCAAGCAAAGTTCAGAGGTCACCTTCCTATGGGTCCTGCATGTCCAGTCAATCAAGTAGCCAGGCAAGGACAGTTTGTTGCCCAAATGGCTATTTTTGTCAAGAAGAAGATAAACTCCATATAGTGTCTTCCATGCCCATTCTCCTCTCTGAAGTAAACAGGTGCTGCCAGGAGCAGACATGTCTCACTGTCTAGAAAGTCTAAATTTTTAAAACATTTTAAATGCCATATTCTATAGGTCTTTGAAGTGTTTGAAGACTACCTATCCATCTGAAATATATCTATATATACCTAGAAAACTAAACTAACTTGGCTATAAGTTTGATTATCATAGAAGACTAATTATTAATCTGTACTTCTTAATTATCCACTACAATCTAAATGAGTTACATAAACATAATACCTTAAAAAGAGTAGAAATATATATATAGTATAACAAAATCAACTCTAATTTTGTATCAATAAACTAAAATCTACAGCAACGTAAAACATTTCTAAACAAGTTGTTGCTCTTTAAAAGTAGATTCAATAATCTACCCTTTCATCCTATCATATCTATATCATATCCCCCTTTTTTCTTTAGAAAGATATTGACCAATAACAATTTGTAACCAACAACCTAAACAAAGCCAAACATACATAATCCATTTTACTATGTTAAAGTTAAAACCTTCCTTTAAAAAAAAAAGGGGGGGGGTGCTGTGGATATTGTTCTTCATGCTGTGAATGTGTTGCTCTGATTGATTAATGAATAAAGTGCTGACTGGCCAGTAGCCAGGCAGGAAGTATAGGCAGAACAAAGAGAGAGGAGAATTCTGTGAACAGGAAGGCTGAGTCAGGAGTCACTAGCCAGACACAGAGGAAGCGAGATGTAAAGTACCAGTAAGCCACAAGCCACTTGGCAACTTATAGATTAATAGAAATGGGTTAACTTAAGATATAAGAACTAGATAACAAGAAGCCTGCCACGCCATACAGTTTATAAGTAATATAAGGCTCTGTGTGTTTACTTGGGTCTGAGCAGCTGCGGGCCCAAGTGGGGCTGGAGAAAACTCCAGCTACAGATGAAAACATTAAGAAGTCACTGATGTAAGTTATTGGTATTATAATAGTATAAGTTAGATAAAGTCCACCTAATGTATATCAAACCATAAAAATGAACTGACTTACCAAAAATATGCATTTATATAAATAAATAGAAAATATCAGAAAGTTTTCAACATTACTGCTTATAACACATCAAAAGGAAGATTCACATATTTCAATTATTTCTTAGAGGCCAATGCTCATCCTCTTGTTCTGTGTACTCTTGGATAAGTCTATCAACTTTCTAGAGCTCATACGGCCCAATTGGTAAAAGTCTATGGATTCATATGAAGAGTAATGTTTGAAATGTAGGCTGACATATCTAATCCAAAATTCAAAAATCTGATATACTGCAAATCTGAGACTTTCTGAGTGATACAAAACAAGCAGAAAATTCCATATGACAAAACTATATTTGAATGAAATCATTCAAAATTTTGTCTAAAATTATTCTCAGTCACAATAAATGTTTTTATGCATTATATATGCAAATATTACAACAATAACAATAAAGATAATATGCCCAAACATTCTGGCTCCAAGTATTTCTGGTTTATGAATTTCAAAACTATTTGACTCTAGTTCATCTTGGCTTATACTTTCAAAATTTCTTCAATGTCTCTATAGAGTTAAAAAGGCTAAAACTTTCTTTTGTTTTTAGTGGTGCTTAAATATGCAAATTAGAGATTAAATATACAGATTATAAATTTGAAATTTACTTATTCATACAGGTGGAAACACTGAAGGATTAGAGTTAACAATAAAGAAATATTACAAATGTATGCCATTCTTATTCATTTTTTAAGAAAGCAAGCATTTAAACAATTGATTTTAGAAGACAAGTTAGAGTTTAGACATTTTAATGAGGAAAAAAAAGTTGTATCAATTAACTGAATTAGAAGTTAATATTTAAGCCAAAATGTAAATGATAGAGTACATGGTTTTATGCTAGTGAGTTTTTTTCACCAGGTTAAATATTAAGAGTCTAAAATGAATAAGAAATGAGGGAAACAGAGAGAGAGGCCCATGCTTCTGATTTATATGGAAGCATGTGACAAAACAACTTACATAGACAAATGATGATAAATGATGCAGAAAGTTCAGCTATGAGCTGAAGGACCACTGTAGACCAAGGCACATTTGTATTCTGTGCTAGCATTTTTACATGTCTTATAAAACAACATTCATTAATATTACATTAAGTTGTTTTGGTCTTTGCAAAGGTTTACACAGCTGAAATAGCACCAATAATTTATGGAAACAGATGTAACCACCTTATGTCATATCCATAAATACTGTGGAATCACAACCTGGTCTGTACCTTGTCATTTTATCTTTTACTTTCTTTTCAACTCATTCTTTCCTGTCTACCCAACACACACACACACACACACACACACACACACACACACACAGGCACATACACACAGGCACAAGCACACACATTCATTCACTGAGGACCCAGAGCGATGACCCAAATATTAAACAAAACTATCTTACAATTCATGCTGACGAACGCCCACAGATGAGAAAGGTTTATGGTTCTAATTTTTACTTTGGCTTTTAATGTGAAACTTGAATAATCTTGAGTCTTTTCTTGTTTTTAAACTTCAAGCTACTGTGGAATGTCTTACTGGGTAGCACATTACAGAGGTGACAATCTGTCCTTTCAGTCCTCAGACAATTTCATAAAATGACTGTTGACAAAAAACTGCAACTCACCTCGATGGGAACAGTAACTCCTTTGTAAAAGTTATAGTTTCCTGGTGAGAAAGCCTTCCAAAGTCTCATAAAAGATTATTTTCTTGATTCCTAGATTCTCTAAGTATTAGAAGGTTAGAAATTATTGTTTTCCACATTATCTGTCCTCCTATCATGTCCCAATCAATGTTGTGTTCATTATAAAATCCATCTTCACAACAGTCATAAAATAATCACAATGTGGAAAAAATAGTAAGAGTAAAAAAATTAAAACCAGTGAAGAACAGCACCCTCCCCCCCTTATATTATTTGAATTCTTTTTTTTTTTTTATTACTATCTTTTTTTTTTAAATATACAATTCAACTTTACATATCAGCCATAGATTCCCCCCATTCTCCCTCCTCCCGTCCCGCCCGCCTCCCCCCCCTGCCTCCCCTCCGTCCCCCCCCCCCCCCCTGGCCCCCCCGGCCCCCCCCCCCCTGCCCACCGCCCATTTCCATCTCCTCCAGGGCAAAGACTCCCCTGAGGGTTGAGATCAACCTGGTGGACTCAGCCCAGGCAGGTCTAGTCCCCTCCTCCCAGGCTGAGCCAAGGGTCTCTACTAAGCCCCAGGTTTCAAACAGCCAATTCATGCACTGAGCACAGGACCCGGTCCAACTGCCTGGATGCCTCCTAAACAGATCAAGCCAATCAACTGTCTCACCCATTCTTAAGATCGCCACTGCATTTCTTTCTAGGTCCTATGTTGTCTGGTGGGAAAAAAGACCTGAGAGTAAACAAATCATCTTCTACATCCTTTTCAAGCCATCTATAAGTTCTCCATCATGTCACAGCCATGTTATGGGAGAGAGTTAACCGATAAAAGGCGGCATTTCCTCATTTTCCCACAGCCACTTCTGGGGGCACTCTTTCCAACAAACTTCAGCATACTCGAGAGACTTCCTGTATTCAATGACTTCACGTGACATCAAACATGATATTGTCTAAGTCTTATTCAAATTTTTATTAGCTATCACACAAAACAATATGATCTCTCAAACACAATAAAAGAAGAACTTCTTGCAGTCATGCTGCATTTGGATAGAGCTGTGGTTAGTTTTTAAATTCATCAGTCAGAACCCTGCTTCCTGTGCTGGGAGCACCGCTGCTTGCCCAGCCTGCACCTCTATGGCCCCCTCCACTCCTCCATAATTATTTTCCCAGAGATGTTTCCAAAAAGCTTATCAAATTCTTCTTCTCCCGTTCATGTTCGCTCCCACGGCCCGGCACTGGCTGCCCACTTCCACCCACTCTCCCTCCATCTTTGCCAAACAAATGAACACTTTTTTTTTTTTCCTACTCTGATTCTCCTTCTACAAATCTGAGTCCTTCTCCAGGTCACCGGCCTCTTCCTCCTGGGCTCCTTCCTCAGTTTATCACCTTTCTGGGACTTCAACCTCTCCACTAGCTATTGTCTATTTCCCTTCATTGCCGTTTTCTGTTACCCATAGTGCATTGCTGACTCTGATTCTTGATCCTGTTGAGACCGCCCAGACCGACCAGCCCTGGGAGAGTTAGTAGCTCCAGGGGAATGTGTGCCCTGAATGTCCTAATTTTTAACATGTCTGCAGTGGAGCCATTGCCTAGTCCTTCAACCACCTAGAACAGGGTGAACGCTCTCATTTGAGCCTTTGCCACCGTGTTCCACCTTCACAACCCAGTAGTTTGTAATACACTCTGTCTCCATGTCCTCTTTCCTCACTGCTCCCACAGTATGGCTAGAGACCTTTACAAATGGTCCACCACAGTTGGTCAGTCAGCCATAAAAATATGCCACAGGTAAGCTGTCACATTCAGGACAGCCTTCAACACCAGACAAGTACATCGTCCTTCCTCCCTTTCCAGCCCTCTGCTTGACCCTTCCCTAAAGCAATGGCATTTTACTATACAGCATACACTGTGTCCTCCTCCATCCTTAGGGTCCTTCCATTATTTCTTCACCATTCAATTTCACTCACCCAGACATGCCTCCTCCTCCATGAAGCTGCCTCTGATTCTCTCTACAAATTCCAATATGCCCATTTTCTGATGCCTTAATCTCTCTCTCTCTCTCTCTCTCTCTCTCTCTCTCTCACACACACACACACACACACACACACACACACACACAGAGTTAGAGAAATGATACACATCCTCAGTCTCACAGCATCACTGTTAATGACTTCCTACAATTCTGCATTAAAATAGGAACCCTGCCCAGGGCTTCTTTTCTGTGTGTTGAATGTTGGTACTATACTTGCCTCCTTACTGTAACGGTTCTTCTGAGGCCTTCAAACAGAAAGAGCATGCATGACCATTGTGCCTTCGTGTGACACATTTCCTCTGCCCCCCCCCCCCCTTGCTATGTCTATCGGTGTTTTGTCTGCATGTGTATCTGATGTGCACTACAGGTAGTCCTGGTGCCCAGAAAGGCCAGAAGAGGGCATCAGATCCCCTGGGACTGGAGTTACTGACAGTTGTGAGCTACTCTGTGAGTACTGGGAATCGAACTTGGGTCCTCCAGCTGAACCATTTCTCCAGCCCCAGCTCTTAAATTTTTAGTATTACATTACCAAAATCCAAACAAATGACTCTCTAAGGTTAAGGACTATGACAAACTTGTATAGGAAACGTCCTGATGGTAGTTGAGCCAGTGTTGCTCCATTGCTCTCAACTCCATGAATGCACCTCACTCTGTTGTTTATATATAAGGGGATTGACACACCTTAAACTAAAATATTCTGCACAGTTCTGGAAAATAGGAAAATAAGAAACCATACTATTAAACTTGGATTCATTTTTATTTTGACGTGTCTTGATTTCCATTCCTGGATGGAATCTTAGGATTTCTGGCATTGCTTCCTTTTCAAGTAAATTCACTAAGATGTAGGTAGCATGTAAGGTCTCTGTATATTCATAGCATGTCTAAAAAAGTTCTATGGTGATATTTTATTTGTGCTGAAATGTGGTGATATTTTACTTGTATGTTAATAAATAAAGTTTGCCTGGAGATCAGAGGAAATAGCAAGCCATTAACACAAAAGTCAGGCAGTGGTAACACATGCCCTTAATCTGATCACTTGGCAGGCAGGGTCTCTGTGTGTTCAAGGTTACACTAGGAAACAGAGCCAAGCATGGTGACACATGCCTTTAATCCCAGTACCAACCATAGAGACCTGGAGGTCTGCACAGACAGGCAGTAACAAGGAAGTGAGGTAGCTGGGCTAAAAGCCAATGAGAGGGCAGAACAGCAAGGCAATAAAAGCCTGGGTAGACAGGAAGTCGTGGCATTTTTGGAAGCTACACATTTTTGGTGAAGTAAGGTTGGCTGGTGACTCTCACTATTTCCCTAATCTCTAAGACTTTCACCCCTATATTTGGCTCTGTGTTTTTATTTAATAGGACCGTTTAGAAACTCATCTGCAAAGTTCACTTGTCATTCAAGGGAATTTCACAATCTCTAAGTCTGTGTATTATCTATCCCAGAGGAAGTTTATGAATAAGATCAAAACATCATTCTCTTGCTTCATAGTAGATGACACAGCAGAATTTTGTTGTGTCTTCAGCCTATCCCAAGAGAAGGAGACATTTTCTAGGAGCCTTGTATCAGTTATACAATATGAATTTGTTAAAAAAAATAAGTTGTTTGATTGTTATATTAGTAGATGTTTCATAGATATTTTATGTTCTTCAAACTCAAATCTCACCCTAAGTTCACTGGGTAAGAGTAGGTTTGAGAGGAACTGTGAATAACAAAAATGCTTTGTATTCCAGGACTCAGATGCATCAGAACCTACTGGAGTGAATCAGGTTGCATGAAATTCAGTATGTAATTGGCCATGAACACCTGTGATTGGTATGAGGTTTTATTCAGCCTCCACCAGTATCATCGTACATGAATAAAGCTAAAGCCAATGTGACATGGTTTTAACTCTGGCAGTATAAGCAAGGAGAGACTGATGATTATTATTTAATTGCTAACAATGGAATTCTCTTCATTGCTCGTCATTCTGGGTGAAATTCCATATTTTTACCTGTCCTACATTTTTGCTCTATTTTAGTCTTTATGGAAATACCATTTCCAACTTTTTGCTTTTCTATGGAAACATAACTGTGGTGGTTTGAATAAGCTCATGTGATTGGGCTCCTTTTGGTGGAACTGTTTAGGAAGGATTAGGCAGTATGGCCTTATTGGAGGAAGTGTGTCACTGGGGATGGGCTTTGAGGTTTTCAAAACCTCCGGCTACTCACAGTATGCCTTTTCCCTGTCTCCTATTTACAGGTCAGGATGTTAAGTCTCAGTTGTTCCTGCCACCATGCTTTGTTCCAGCCTCATGGACTCTAACCTTTTGAAACTGTAAGCTCAATTATATACTTTCTTTTATAAGTTGCCTTGATAATGGTGTTTCTCATAGCAGTAGAAAAGTTAACTAAGATGCTACCCAAACCTTCAGAGAAGGCAATGCTTCATAACAGATTTCATTAAAACATAAACTAGTGGTTTTGTTTTTATTTTAGACATGAAGAAATTGAGGCTCTGAGGGTTCATATTTTTGCTCATAGTCACAAAGCCAGTAAATGAAAAAGCAAAGATGTTGAGAAAAATCAACCTAGTGTCAAAGAATCATTTAAGTAAACAAAACAATTGAATATTGCTGTCCCTAAGAGGTTTTCTTACCATGCAAGCTCCTGTAACACACTTCCCAGATTTGCCACTCTGGCAGGTCATGAATGACTAAATGGTATGGTCCTCTAGACTCATGCTGCCAGGCTCCTGGAACTATATTTATTTTTTAGACATTGTTGTGATTTTGATTTAAGATGTTCCTCAAAAGTTCATGGGCTGAAAACTAGTTTCTAATGATAAAATGTTCAGAAGTGTGGGTTTGGGAGGTGACTCAAACATGACTACTTTGACTTCTTCAGTGAACTAATCCATGGATGGGTTCATAACTTAATGCTACCTCTATGAGAAAGTGGTAGAAAATTTAGGAAGTAGGACTTACTTAAAAGATGTAGGTCATTGGGGACATGGCTTTGAAGGTTATATCTTGTCCCATATACTTCTGTTTTTCTTACTCTAATTTCTGTGTGCCATTTAAGAGGTAAGCAGCTTTACTTTACTGCATGCTCCCTGCCATGACATTCTCTCTCACCATAAGCCTCAGAATAATTACCTCATGTAAGAAAAGTAGAAAACCTTAATTTTTTTTAATGTACAACTGTAAAACCTACAGTTGTACCCATAAAATCTTTCCCCTTTTAGTTATTTACTTTGGCATTTTGTCACAGAAATGGAAAGCTTAAACAAATATGTCCATCTTCATTATGTATCACATTTTTACACATTTCATATAACATGTATTTTTCATGCATTGAAAATATAAAATTAAATTGAATTGATAGTAGCAGTTTAAACTGAAGTTATACAGAAGGAGAAAAGATGAACCAGTCTGAAAATTAGGCAAATTGAACTTTATGAAGGAATATCGTATCTTATTATGAAAATGTCATACTTTGATTTTATATCTCCTATAAATTCTAGCATATGGAAGCCTCTGAACTATATCTAATGGATATGACATAAACATCTAAGTTTCTGTGTTAATAAGCTTTCTTTAATCATAAGTATATTGAACTTATAAAGGCATAAGTCTTCTTATTGGCTCATGGTATGTCTATGACCAGGTAGACCTATTGCTTTTAAGCCTCTGGTAGTAATGTTAAGGTACATGGAAAGGCAACAACACTAACCTTGCTCGTCCTGGTAACAGGAAAAAAGGAGAGCTCACTCCCAGTGATCTAAAGACCTCTCACTAAATTCCACGTTTAGTATGCTACTACCTCCTAATAGCACCACCTTGAAAACCAATTCTTTAACAAATGATCCTTTGAGCATCAAATCGTACAAGCTTGTAGTCAACCTACAACAATATTCTAATAAATACATTAACATATTCCAACATCTATTTTTTTAAAGAATTGATTAATCTTTGAATAGATGGAGTAATGAGTCAATGAATCTATATAAAACAAAATTTAATAATTAAATTGATGAGTTTATATTGAGAATCTATTGTTGCTAGATATTATGTCTGAAATACAATTATATGTTTTTTATTCTATGAAATTATCACTGATCTGGGAAATACAAAAATGGGTATAAAATAAACAAAATAAATGAACAGCAGATATGGAGCAATGATTGCCTGCTTTTTTCCAACCTCTTTGTATACACATACAGACCGAGATACTACCACAAAACAATGCTATATCTTTCATTAAAGAGTTAACTGTTTTTTCCTCATTAATTTTTAGTGCTTAAAAGTTTACACTTTAAGCCGGGGGGGGGGGGGTGCATGCCTTTAATCCCAGCACTTGGGAGGCAGAGCCAGGCGGATCTCTGTGAGTTCGAGGCCAGCCTGGGCTACAGAGTGAGTTCCAGAAAAGGTGCAAAGCTACACAGAGAAACCCTGTCTCGAAAAATTTAAAAAAAAAAAGTTTACACTTTAGGGAAAACAATATAGTGATACAAATTTCAGAGCAAAATAAAAAAAATAAGCACAAGAATGAAGAGTTGTCTCTGGAGTTCGAGGTCAGCCTGGTCTACAGAGTGAGATTTGGGACAGGCACCAAAACTACAAAGAGAAACTCTGTCTCAAAAAAAAATATGAAGAGTTGTTTCAGATAAGTTAATGCATGAATCAAGAAGACAATTTCTTGTGAACGTCACATGATGCTTGAGATTTGTATTACGTTAATAGTTACTGAGATTACACTCTAACCAACGAACTAACACAATTAATTCAACAAATAGATTTCCTTTTATATATCTAGCTCCATACAGTGTCAAGAATACAAACTAAGTTTTAAAAGAGTAAAGCAAACATGATTCCTATGCACAAAAACTTGTAAATTAATGGAAGGAAAACTCTAGAACATTCAATCAATTATGTTAAGAGCAATAGAACTGAAAACTTTGATATATTTAACAGGATTTGTCCTTTTGCAAAAAGAATAACAATCAAAATTGGAATCTACCAATTTAAAACACTGGGAAATATAAGATTATCTATAGACAGATTTGGAACTCCATATTCCCAGTGCAGCAATCCAAGTGTAAAACAGATACAGAACTCATTCTCTCAGAGTATATGCATACTAATATTCTTCCCATCAGTGTGGTGAAATATCTGAGAAATGAACTTCAAGGAGAAAACCTTTATCCTGGCTCATTGTTTCAGAGGTTTCATTGTCCATTTGCCTGTCCCCACTGTTTTATGGGCCAATGCAAAACAATACACCACTGTAGGAAGGTTGCAAGGAAACCTATTCACTATGTAGTAGCCAGGAAGCATAAAGAAAGAAAGCAAGGGACCAAAGAACCAATGAAATGTTCATGGACATACCCTTAACTATCTTCATCTCCCAACTCTAAAGACCAAGGCTTCAACCATAAGCTTTTTGAAGACATTTATGATCCTAACTATAACGCATAGCATTCAATGATTAATGGGCTGATCAGAGGTCAAATACAGTAAGGTTCAGTAAACAGTGAAGTTTAGGACAAACGCTGCTCACTCTGGGAAAGTAGGACAGTACAGTCCGAGTTCAGAACAGAGTCAACTGGAGGACATTCTCATACAATGGGAGGGTCATGCATCCAGAAGAGGGAAGAGATATCAAGCAGATAAAAACATCAGATGTTTGCAGCACACAATTAGTGTGGAGGATGGGAAGAACTTTGAAGAACATTCCAAGAAAAACAAAGACAAGGATAAGAGAGCTCACTCTGAGAACAGCAAAAACAGGAGGCTGAGTATAAGGGAGATGCTCACCCCAAATGATCAAGTGTGGACAAGTGGCTCCCACTGAAGACCTTGAAGGAGTCAGTATCACTTATTGAGTGCAGTTCTAGAGATCCTCTCCACAGTTGCTGAAAGCAAGTGCGTTTGAAAGGCAGCCAATAGCATGAATCTAAAAATGTCTTAAAGGTCTAGTCATAGGGAATATTTCCTAGCATTTATCTTTCAGACTCCTAGGAAGCTGATTATACAAATTCCATATGGCTCAAATGTAAATCATTACAGGAAATTAAAAATCTCATCATTTTGTGGCCTTTGAAATGTTATTCAAATTTATAAAGCTCAAAAATTGGAAACTACTTTTTAAAAAATAGCTATCCTAGACATCTTGTCCTTCTTCAAGACTTCTGTAATCACATCATTTCTAAATCCATCTTTATTTTAAAAAATTTCTAAGCCCACCTTTATAAATGATGTCTTCCCATCCAGGTACCTACCAGGCCAGGCCCAACCCTGCTGAGCTTCCAAAGTTAGAGGACATCTGTATATTTAGGGTGGGGTGGTTGTAGGCTAAGTGAAGTCTTAATTCCTTACAAATATAATTTTCCAATTTTTTTTCCCAACCTCTGATTTGTATTTTACATTTTGTGTATTGACATTTAAACCCAAGTTATCATGTTATAGAAATCATGATTAAGAAAATTGCCTAAAATATGTAGAAAGAAGATACAAACAAAAATCTGCCTAAGTGATAAATCTGGAAAAAATAAATACATTTTTATTACACAAGAGGAAGACTAGACAGATTCTATCATTCACCAAAATTTCAAAGAAGGCTTCCTGTCTCTGAAGTTAGTAATTCAGTGAGGTCAGTTCCAGATGGTATCTAACCCCAGCAGTTTATAATCAATCACAAGCATAGGAATTACAGTTTGGATGATACCTGATATAATGATGTGTAAAGTAGTTTCTGGTGAATACACACACAATTTCACTGTGTCAGAAATCAATTATCCAAATAGCAAAGAAACAAAGAATGAGTGAAAGAATGAGAGAGAAAGAAGGCACAAAGTCAAAAATAGGATGAAAGGTTACTCTCAGAGGAAGCAGAATTTTAGAAGGAGATTTTGTGGAAAACATGAAGAGGAAGAGGAGGAAGAAGTGATGAGTTTGGACCTGGAAATATAAAGCAGTACTAGATAGGCAAATGTCTTAATCATTACTTTAAATGCAACAAGTGTATGTGAAAGCATTTCCAACATCCTGCCTGATGTGCATTTTAGAAATACCTTTCCAGCTGTGAAATGAGTCTGGTATGTGTGTTAATCTTGATTGCTAACTTGTTTGGATTTAGAATCTCCTAGGAAATTGGTGAGGCACTCCTTGGGTATATCTAGGAGGGCCTTTTCAGAGAAGATTGATTGAGTGGTTATGACTCTACCTGAATGTGGGCTGCATCAACCCATGGCTGTGGAAGCCTAGTTGGAAAAAAAAAAAGGGGGTGGGAGAAGAAGAGCCAGCAGGTTGATACCATTCCCCTTTCTCTGCTTCCAGCCTGAAATTACATGCACTGCTCTACTTCACCATGGCCTCCCCACCATAAAAGACCAAAACCTCTGAAATCATTGGACCAAACAAACCCTTCCTGCATGAAGTTGTTTATGTCAAGTACTGTGGTTACAGTGACAAAAAAATCCAATTGTTACCTCTGGATTACAGCAAGACAATTTTGGAGGCAAGACACACTTTGGAAGTAACCCAAATAAGGATAGTGGCTGAATCTGAGAATGGAGGCAAGCCATTGGAAGTCCAATTCTAGCACATAGTTGTAAAAGCAATCAGCTCCTTAGTGGCTGTGCCTGCTGGACAAATGTCTGTTCTAAAAGCAACCTGAAAAAACTGAGATTGCACAAGTTTGGCTCCCTGGGTGGAGTTGTTTTGCAATGTCCACACAACGAGACTATCATCTGCAGAGTGACTTTGAATCATGCTTGTGTTTAAAAATATCTGAAATGAACAACAGATGTTAAAAAGATAAGGAAGGCAAAACAACAAAGAAAGAAAACCAGCTGCCCAGCTTGACCATTTACTCCTGATTGCAGCACACATAATATGAAGGAGGTGGAGTTGAAGCCATGGTAATGATATAAAGGAGAAGTTTGAGCCATTAATTGGAAATATTTGCTATCTAAATAGAATCACAAATGCATTGTCTTTAGAAGGTAGCCACGTGTTATGTCTACTTTCTTTTAATATAAATTTCCTATAGAACTGAAATTAAATAATGAGTGAAAAATAAGAAGAATACCAAACTCGAGGTATTTATTATTTTCACCAGACCTACTAACTATCTGTGTGTGTTGTATGCATGTGTGCATGTGTTGTATGCATTAATGAGTGCATTCTATGTGTGTATGTGTATGAATATGTGTGCGGGTACACATGCTTAGACATGGATGTGTGTGTGGTTGCATAGACCCATGAGTTAACATGCAAGATGCCAGAGGTCAACATATTGTCAACTTTAGTTTTTGAGACAGGCTCTTTCATTGATCCTACAGTTTGCCTCGGTATTGGCTAGACAGCAAACCAGCCCTCCAGCCCTGAGGTTATAGACATGCACCGTTGCTTTTACATGAATGCTATTTATCTAAACCCTGGTCTCACTTTATCCTCCTTTCCAGAACTTACAAAAAGATTTTCCTATTATGAGAAAATATTTTTATTGGTGTCTACTCATTGTACATAACACTGGGTTCACAGGGATGTTTATATGCAAGTATGGTCACTACCACCCACACACACTATCCTCCTACTTTCCTCCTCTCCCTTCTCCTATTAGGTTCCTTCTTCCCCTAGATACCTTCACTTCTTTTTTCATGTCATATAGTCATACATAGTTTTATATATCAATATAAAATCTAGAATCAACAAATATGATATCCCACACTAATTTGTCTAAAATGGTAATCTCCAATAAGATGTAGGAATTTTTTCTGTGGAACTCTCTGAGTTCAGAGATAGGTTTCTTCAAGGGACACAGTATAAATGTCATCGTTCCCATCCCTCATTTGCCTAGAGTTTGCTCTTCTTTGGGGTAATTCCTGAGTCAGATGGACATAACTTTCCGTGATTGTGCTGTGCATTTGAGCTAACTTGTGAGTCCTTCTACATTTCCTAAGAACCACTTGGGAGCGATGGTGAGGTTAATGATGTCATCAGGAAAGAGCACCAGCCCTCCGTCTTGGGACATGCTTTCAACAGGATCACTGCCACGTGGACACTCTTGAAAATTTCTCATGAGCTGTTGTGGAACTTGTTCTGTCTGTTAGTTGTTATAAGAAAGAAACTGAATATCATCTTCCCAGTTATTTAAAGCTTTAATTTTTAACAAATGACCCCAAATTTAACATTACTCCAAAAAAAATCCCAGGGATTTTTATTTAGCAAAACCCAAAACACTGATGATATTATATATTATAAATGGCTATGGGAAAAACAAACAAACAAAAACAGAAAACAAACTAAGAGCCTATGAACATAGCCAAACATCTGAAGAGCAAGAACAAGAGGAATGGACTTATTCTAAAGCTATAGTAATTAAGACTGTGTGATATCAGAACAGAGATAATTACGAGTTTCCTCCCTGTATCTTTGAAGTTTATTACCTTAGTAGGGGTTACCCCAGGAATTATCTTTTATAGCAGAACACTGACTGGTCCAGGAATCTGGGAATACTAGCTCTACATGAAAGATGAGTAACTCTTGCCTGTAACAAGAATAGATATAAGCAAAGACACACAGACCACTGCTCACAATAGTACTAATTATCTAACCATGAACAATTACATAAATCTACAAGCAGAGAATTATCACTAGAAAAAATACAAATAATTTCCAAAAGTAAAAGAAAAATTAGATGTCATTTATTACCCAACTCAGCTTTAACCCAAATGGCTTCATAATATACCCATCAAACCTTGCCATATGAACAAATGTAGCTACAATATTTTGATATGATGTTAAAAGCCTCCAAATAACGTTTTTGATATGAATGAAAGAAATCATGACATCTATATTAAAACTTAAAATATAAGTTATAAATCAAATCAGACACAAATTTACAGTCTGAAAGACATATTCTACAATGTTAAATTAGAATGTGAAAAGAAAAAAACTAGACAACAAGAATAATCTGGAACAAAAATGTAAAGGAGAATTATTTCAGTTTTATGTGCCAACTTTATTTTCATAGGTTATAAGGCATTTACAGAACACTGCTAATATATTCTTTAAACCTCTGTGTGTGATGAAAACTCTTGAGTCTACTCCTACTCCAAACAAGAGCAAAATACCAAACTTCAAAGACACAGTGGCAAGTCTCTTAGTTCAGTTTTGGATTCTTGGAATTACTAAGGTAAAATGCTAAAGTATAAAACAAAAATCAAGAGTGCACATTCTCAAGACATAAGTAGTAAATAGTCAGAATTTAAAAGCAAAATTAGAAGTCAGAACTAAAATAATTGTGCATGTTTAGCATGTATTAGCTCCTATTAATAAGACACAGAAAAGCAATAATTAAGGGATTGAAATTACTTGTATTCAAAAGTTCAAGAAAAGTTTTTTTTTCCCATCTCAGGACCCCATACGTACTGAGAATATGATTCAATATACCATAAAATCATTTTGCATACACTTGCAGTGAGTGCTTTTGCAGTGTACATTACACTGAAGTGATCTGTATAGAGACCTCTCTCAGTTTATTGAAGGAAAGAGCAGAAATGGAGATGTGACATTCAAAACAAGGCACATGTAATACTGGGCTTGTGTCCAGTATGCTGACTATGCTTACGAGAAGGTTAGGAAGTCAAACAAACGAGCACATACTAAAGGAATAACAAGTTTGATGGGGTTGATGGTAGTTTCAACCTTGAGGAGAATGGGGCAAGAATGTGCAAAGGTTTCAGCATGAACTTTACCCTCAATACACCTAAAAGTCTGTCATGTACTGGAAATTTCACATTCAAAAAAGGCAAATTCTACCTGCCTTACGTCTACTTCAGGAGAATAAATATTCATTAGTTGTTCAAATTGTAGTTTTGAACAAAGTTGGGTACTTTGATAAACAGATATACAGACACACAGAAACACACCATTTCCACCCCAAAATTGTCACTGCATGCTGAATGCACCACATTCCAACTAAAGAATGGTCTATCCTGACCTAAATAATCCATGCGCCATACTCATGAAACTACATCAGGTTACTTTAGACTTTTCCTATCACATAATACCCAAGGAATACACATAATATTCTGTTTCAAAGATCCAAATTTTTACTCTATTTATCCACAAAGCAACTTAATATTCTCTGTATGTGCTATACTCTTTAGTGTTACTTAGGAGATGAGCCCCTGAGATATCCAGATTTTTAAGGAAATGTTTTCATTTAATAAGTTAAAGAAAAATAGGTGAGAAAGAAAATGTGTAATAAGATTTCCAAACACTTTAAAGAAACACTGTGTCTCTGCTTTTGCTGTCTTTTCTTGATGAGATTAAGGGACACTTGCTATGGTAACAGACAGAAACAGTGACAACAGCAGAGCTATTGTCGCTAGATCTGCTTGGGGAGCCAATGGAGGAAGAATTAAAATCTGGATTTTAAGTATGCTTAGAACACACTTTGTTAATTTTAAACAAGCTTTCAGATTCTTTTAAATGCATAAATATGGATAATCATTCGAGACTGTACTGTCTTTTTCACTAAAGAGTGAAAATTACAAATCACCCAACGAACAAATGGGAAATGACTTCACTGTCTTTCTAGAAACACAACAAAGAGGTATATTCTACATCGATATCTTTTCTCTGTGAGTGTCCTGTTAATTAGGCCTGGCCATACATGACGTGTCACTCTACAGGGCAGAAGAACCATGCTAACGAAAGCCCCTTATTAGACTGATATTCTATAGTGGTTACATCAGTAGATCGGACTCATTGAATGGGGTCAGAATGAAGGCATACTACATGAACCTCAGTAGAGGTTCATTCCAAGATGGAATGCTCTAGAGATAATTAAAGCTGGGGGGGGCAGTGCTCAGAACAAAAGGACAGTTTAGAATTCACCAGATTAAGACTAAGCATCTTAGTAATGCATAACTGAACGTACTATGGAAATTTGATAAGATTTGCTTCTTTCTAATTTCCCGAACAAATACAAGATGGTATTTTAAGTAAGAAAAGGTATCTTAGTCTATCTTCTATTTCTGTAACAGAATACCTGATACTGACTAATTTAGAAGGGGAAAAAAGTTCACTTAATTCTTAGCTCTAGAGACTGAAACTCCCAATAGAGCAGCTGACGCATCTGCATGTGGCTTTTGGAGAGGGTGTCTTACAGTGTCACAACATAAAGGAGACACAGAAAACTAAGAGGAAGAGGTACACATTCAGGGATAGGGGTCACTTTACAACACTCTGTTATTGAACTAATCCTGATCTGGGGAATTACCCCAATCTTCTGAAATACGGAAGTGTTCTTAAAGGGGTTACCATTTTTCAATGTTGTTTACTTAGGGACCAAATTTCAATGTGTGGTTTGACTGGAACAAGCCACAGGGACAAAGACAAGTACAGAATAAAGGTAATAAAGTCACAAGACAGGAAGTATATTAATAGAAATTGGTTAATTTAAGTTATAAGAGCTAGTTAGAAACAAGACAATGCTATCAGCCAAACTATCATAATTAATAAGAAGTCTCCATTTTGTTACTTGGGAGCTGACTGGCAGGACAGAAAAACCCGTCTACAAATGGCACCCAACATCCAGCCATGTATATCTACATAAGACCTGGGAAAGCTTTAAAAAAAGTTCTTAACACACAGAAATGGAGCCAAACACGGCCTCCTAGTATTGTGTCTCCTGGTACCTGCCTGTGTGCTTGAGCCACCAGTGTGCCATGAGCTAAGTCATATGAGCAAGAAACTGTCCTTGCCTCGACTGCTGACAATCTGTGTCCAAACTACACCAGCAGGACACAAAGAAAAGGGACTGCCAAACTTTGCCAAGACAGAGTAGGACAGTCCCTCAAAAATTCCTGGTTCACAGAAAAGTCTGCTAGATACTCTAGGCCTGTAGGCTTAAGATGGATGCCTCTATGTTGCAGATGATCTTTGGGTGAATCTCCAGGCATTCAGTTGTTTCTGTCATTTCCTTTAGTTTTGGAAGTTGTTTGCTAATGTTATATCCTTCTCAGTCTTTGATGGTGTTAAAGACTAGATTCACAGTTATAGTTTTCCTTAGTTATAATAAAAGAAAAATTAGTACAGAGCTTTGGACTCATCAAGATATGATAAATAATGAAGTATTTTCTCCAAATATGTCAAATGCAAATGGACTGGACACTGTAACTGTAATTTTTAACCTGATAATTGTTCTTATTGTTTATACTTTTATTATGTTAGAGTTAAAACCTTTCCTCTTTATTTAGACAAAAAGGGGAAATGTGGAATAATCTTTTTGTACACTGTAAAGATTTGTCACTTGGGTTGGTTTAATAAAAAGCTGAATAGCCAATAATGGCTAGGCAGGATTTTCATGGAGAGGATGCTGGGAAGAAGAAGGGCAGAGAGACAGATAGTTGCCAGCCAGATGGAGAAGCAACATGGGAATTACAGAATATAGGTAATAAAGCCACAAGGCAGAAAGTAAATTAGTAGAAATGAGTTAATTTAAGTTATAAGAGCTAGTTAGAAACAAGCCTAAGCTATCGGCCAAGCTTTCATAATTAACAAGAATTCTCCATATTGTTATTTGGGAGCTGGCTGATGGGACAGAAAAATCCATCCATAGGCCTTAGGAAAGCTCAGGTCAAAAACAATTTTCCAAATAAACAACGTTCTCTGGTAGTTTTAATCACCATATACAGATTACAGGTTGATCTCTGAGTTAGAGGCCTGCCTGGTCTACAGTGTGCTTTTCAGGACAGTCAAGGCTACACAGAGAAAACATGTCTGAAAGGACAAACAAACTAAAACGAACATTTTAAATAGTAATAAAAAATGTAGAAGGTTTAAGGCAAATAGCAATCTGCCAGAGCACTGAGGAAGTCTGGTAGATCTAGATCATATACTCTGCTTTTAAGTCATTATTCTATGAAGCTCATTTTTAATATCCATTTCCACTTTACTGATTGAAAGCATTTTTATTTTAGGAATCCTTAAAAGTCTCTCAGGGCTGTATTCAGGTCAGTAATCCATCCTGAACTACAGCTCTATGCTGTTCCATTCAGTTCTGCAAGAACTTATTACATGCCTATATGTTACATGCTATGGCAGGGTCAAAATGATGACAATAAACCCCAACTGCAGGAACCAGTGGGCTGGACTAATAGGATGTATGATAGAGATGCAGCAGTTCAAACAAAATAAAACAAAATAACCAAGAGACAGGCAAAGTCCTGAAAGTGCTCCAAAGGAGGCAATAAGTCAGTGCATTCATTTCTGGGGAAGTATTGCTTGAAATAAGCCTGTAAGAGAAACCAGAATGTGTTTGGAGGGAGATAAGATTAATGAAAAAAAAAAGAACAAGAGAGATGGCAAGATGGTAGGAACATGTGGTTCTCACTCAGGGAACATTTGGTGAGAATTCAAGAATACGGAAGGTGATGGGTGGGGCAGTGGCTCAGGCCTTAAGGTCATGGTCTTTAGAACAAGTGGAAAACAAACTGAAATCTTTAAATCTCAAGATCACAGCTGTAGGTCAATCCGTTTATCCTTAAAAACAGTGTTTCTGTAATAGGAGATAACATTTAGAAAGAAAAAAAATGTATATGTTTGTTACATCTCTGCAGGGGCCTGTTTGATTCTTGCAGAGAAGAAACTTACAGCATCTTACATTTCTAATTTCATTCAAGCACATGCTCAAGGATGAGAACTAGGCTTTGGTAACATTCATTTCTTAATATATAGATAACTTATAAATGATATATAATATATAAATAACTTATAATGATAAATAATAACTTTAAAACCATGTTTCTTATATAAAACTAGTCTAAGCCTCCATGTAGACATCCATGAAAGAAATTCCTACTGTAGAGCAAATTTCTGTGACAATCCAAACTTATGCAAACTCAAGCTATAAAAATCTTTTTCAGCCGGGCGGTGGTGGCGCACGCCTTTAATCCCAGCACTTGGGAGGCAGAGCCAGGCGGATCTCTGTGAGTTCGAGGCCAGCCTGGACTACCAAGTGAGTTCCAGGAAAGGCGCAAAGCTACACAGAGAAACCCTGTCTCGAAAAAACCAAAAAAAAAAAAAAATCTTTTTCAATTTCATATGTTAAACATTTTATGAAAATTTATGAGTCATTGCTAGAGAAAATTAACATGCTGCTCCAATAATCTGACCCCGTGTCCTAGTATTTTGTTGTATAGACCAGTGCTAACAGCAACTTTATAGCCTTGTAAGTCAACAGGACAACTCATAACAAATGCTCCAAATTAGTAATATTATCAGATAAATTGCCTGAATCCACTGGAAATTAAACATAAAAATAGCCAAACAGAGAAAAAACAGCTAAAATACAAGTAAATGACAGATTAAACATGAACTACATGTCCCTAGAACACAGACTTATTACAAACAAGAAGAGAAGAAATTAGTGGTTTTTCTGCCCTCTGGTGGCAGTAAAATCAACCACAGTGTTAGGGAACTAAAAAAGCGTAATAAAAGTCCCTGTTATGAAATCAGATGTTTTTCCTTCGCCAAAATGCCTGTAATAAAAACCCTGACTGCTGCATGCCAACTTTTAATTTCTGAATTATTGTCTGGATATTTAGCTTTCAGACCAGTCATCTTGCAATGGAGAGTAGATTGCTTTTCTTCTGTGACACCTTTCCCTGTGTTATATATTCAGTAAACTAAAACCACTTAATTCCAAGGTGATTTCATAAAACCCCATGTAGAATGCTGTTCAGCTATATCAGCTTATAGTAAAGTCTCTAAAGACTTGACAAAATAGTTAATCTCTCCATCCCAGTCCTATGAGCACAATGTTTCTAAGGGTTCCACCAGAAATAGTGAATTCCTACAAAATGCTGGCATATTTTTCCTGTCAGTGTAGGTATGTCATACTCCCCAAAGCCAAAGCTTTCTGTAAGCTGGTCAGTCTTAAAGTGCAATGAATTTCACTCTCCCCAAAGCCTTAGAATAGCAAATTTAACATGGATATTAGTGATTTCTATCCCCATTAATACAAAAGTAAAAATCGCTGGTCTTTCTTTTTATTTATTTTTGCTGTAAATGCATTATTCACTTCCAGTGCTGAAGAAGTTTTTAAACAAACAACGTGGGATGCCTTTTTGGCATGCACACGCGCGCGCGCACACACACACACACACACACACACACACACACACA
>CABHPR010135469.1:0-2500 GCA_902168415.1 Peromyscus melanophrys
CTCCTCCTCCTCCTCCTCCTCCTCCTCCTCCTCCTTCTTTTTTTCTGAGACAGGGTTACTCTGTGTAACAGCCCTGGCTGTCTTGGAACTCACTTTATAAACCATACTGGACTTGAACTCATAGAGATCCATCTGCCTCTGCCTCCAGAATGCTGGGATTAAAGGCCTGCACTACCAGGCCCAGACGCTCTGCCTGCTTCCTTATACCACCCAGAACTACCTGCCCAGGGATGATATAATCCTTAGTGGGCTGGGCCTTTCCACATCAATCATTAATCAAGAAAATGCCCTGCACACTTGCCTACAGGTCATCTGATGGAGACATTTTCTCAGTTGAGGTTCCTTTTCCCAGATAACCCTGGCCTGGATGAATTTGACAAAACACTAACCAGGACCCTAGTTGATAAACATAACAGACTATACTACTGGTTTATGTACTGGCCATTCTATAATATTCACTGTTATTTTAGACTTAGAAAAGTAAAGGTAACTCTGAAGATCCTTCAAGAACTATACCAAATATCCATGTTATCCCAGAAGACAGCCCACCACCCCCAGGTTACCACCCCTTTACACTTTCAGAAAGAAAAGACACCAAGTTAGAAGGCAGTGATGCTGACAGTTGTTGTCTTGTGTGGACCTGGGCTACGCTGAGATGCTTGCATATTAGTTCTTAACCAAAAGGTTTTGAAAATAAAATAAGGGAAAGTTAAAAATTACAAGTAGAAAGCCTGGCATGTTGCTACATGCCTATAACCCGAACGTTTGAGTGCCTGAGCCAGGAAGATGCTGCAAAGTGCATACCAGGCTGCCCGGGACTACAGAGTGAAACTCTGTCTCTTAACAATGACCAGCAGTAAAATTTCACAAAATAAAGAAAAATGCATTGTATACTTGTACATTGTGGTTGTGTTTTAAGCTGATATTAAGAGACAAAAATAGTTTGTAAGAATACTACAATAAGCTATTTTTTTACTGAAGAAAAATAATATTTTAATAAATTCACTCTAGCCTAAGTGGAGAGTGTTTTAAAGTGTACAGCCAGGAACAGTTATATCCCGCCTTCTCAGTCCCTCACCACCAACTCAATGAGTCACCTAGAACAACTCCTCACTAAATAAGCCCCATTCACAGCAGGCACCCTAGGCAGATGTGCCAGTATGTCTTACCTTTTATCCCGCACCTGTGTCCTTCCTTTCCTATGCTTAGGCACCTACTGTTTGCTATAGGATATCATTTCCTTCAGCTCCACTTGTAGGAGCAGACTTACGAGTCTTTAGCCTGAGTGATCTAGGCATGAAGTAGGCTATTCCATCCAAGTGTAATCTGAGGTACTCACACAGGGATTAAATTGCCTCAGGATGTATCCCTGCTATGAAGTAATTCATGGCTGGTCTAGAGTCAGAAGAAAATTGTATACTCATAAATAAACAGCATAAGAGAAATAGTCATCGGAGATTAGCCGGGATAAAATAAAGGCAGGATTTATCACGCACACTGGTATAGCTGGGAAACATGGAATTTGGCTTCGAAATCCCTGAGTTAGTCGTCTGGGTACGTCGCTTCTACAGGTCCAATCTTGGATAATTTCCCACATTCCAAGTTACCTTTTTTCTGATAGAAAACGTAGCTAGCCCTCATTTCACAGGTTTCATTGAAGGATTAAATGCGATAAACTCCCTCATTGCTACTTAGTATATGCCACATCCTCATCCTCTCATACAAGCACCCAGGGCAAAGTCATTAGCCAATAGCCATCATCAAATAGAAACAAGCGTAAGAAATAAAGGATGACCAAGGTTTAAGATATAAACAATCGTAGGCCAAGAAGGAAGAAAACACTAGTGGGGGAAAGGGTCAGGTAGAGAAATTGAAGATCTGAAAAACACGAATGTTTAGAAACGGAAATGGAGGGAAGGGCAGGGTGAGACAGGCAAAGCTCCAGGGTAAGCTAGACACCCATCCACAGAGAGCATGAGATATCTTCTTCAAGCTATTGCAATACAGCCCAGGGCAATCTTGAAGAGAAAGCAAGCACCTCCCAGCATCCTCAACATGACAAGCTCCAAGCCCCATGGAGGCCATATTCATCAGCATCTCAAGAATGGAGCAGGTACACTTAAAACATTAAAAACATGATTTCATTCAACACAAAGTCCAGAGAGGCCGGTACAATGGCTCAGCAGGGAAAAGCTTTCTATGCAGGCCTGATGTCCTCAGCTCCATTCCAGAACCCAGGATGGAAGGAGAGAACTCACTGGTTGGGGGTTAGGGGAGTAGTTGTCTTCTCACCTACACACACACACATACACACACACACACAAATAGTAATAATAATAATAATAATAATAATAATAATAATAATAATAATTTTTAAACATTTTAAGAGGAGTTCAGAAGTAGATATGATTGGTTTGAAGCCCTTTGATGTTGCTGCTTTTCAACCTTTCAGAAAGCCGTCTTCTTTATGCCAGAATGTCTTCCACCCACCTACTCACAA
>CABHPR010135469.1:7500-49550 GCA_902168415.1 Peromyscus melanophrys
TCCCATTTGAATTCTTCCAGGAGTCACTTTATCTAATTCACTTGGCAGACACATCCTCCAAGTCACAAGTCTCTACCGAGTATAATACAGTGTAGCCCAGTGAGGAAGACACTGAATGCTGTAGCCTGAACATCTGTCAGTGGTAATTTTTACGTGGGCAAGCATCACAAAAGACATATATATGCATATATAATAAAAAACACCTTTAACAGGTGAAAATTTAAAAGAAAATTAAAGAAAAATTGGAAGATTGGGTAACAGAATGAAAGATGTTCTTGGATTTATTAAGCCTTTGTTTTACAAAGGGTATAACTCAAACGATACTGAAAAGACAAAGGTATTTGTGACAACGTAGATGAACTGGGAATGACAGTATATTAAGTGAAATAAGCCAGGCATAGAAAGACTAATACCATGTGATCTCATGTTTATGCAAAAGTAGAGCATATAATGGAGGGCACCAGGCTAGGTGGAAAGGACTGAAGACATGCTATTTAGAGGATCCAAAATTTTAGCTGGACAGGAAAAGTAAGTTCAATTTCTGTCAAAGAATTACTTACTAATAATATACTATGTGCCTGAAATTTTCCAAGAAAGAATATTTCAAATGTTATTACAACAAAAATAATTATGGGAGAAAACACATGCATTAAATAGCCCAAGTTAACTGTCATGTGGTGTAAGCATATTTCAATACGTTGTATCTGATAAATGTATACAACTTTAGCAAATCAAAAGTATAAAGATAAATTAAAGGATTAAGAAAAAGAAAGAAATGCAAACAATAAATTCACATAATCTGGTAGAGACTTAGAACTCTACTAAGGACAAATGTGTGTGTATAGCTCTATATGTATCTGTATAAGCATATATATATAACATGTTATGTACACTAGTATATATATCATGCATACACACTTGTATGTTCACATGTATTTGAGTTTGTCATACCAAGGACAGAACAGTTTTGCTCCTGGCTTCCTTGTATGGAACTTTATTAAAACAGTAAGTGTGGCTCCCGGAGACAGGCAGAGAGAGAATGTCTTTGAAAAGAAGCAAGACTGGAAGGAGAAGTTCTTTGGGAAAGAGACAACTGAGGGTCCTCTGAGGAGGGAGCACTTGAGATGCTCTGGGAAACTTGAACACCATAGTTCTGTGGCCCACCAGTAGGTGCTGACTTTGCCACATCCCTGAAGCCTAAGCATGGTGGAGACAACAGTTTCTACAGAGAAAAGCCCCTGTGGGCCAGGGCAGAAAGAATCCAGAGGGGCATGCCAGCACTAAACATCTAAACTGTGGGTATCCCAGTGAGTGAGGAAACTGAGAACTTAAACCTTCCTTCCAGTAGAAGAGCTAGAGAGACTTGGAATAAAGTAAATAACTCCGATGCCTGGATTTAGAGACACTGATGTTTCGCTGCTGCTGTGTAATATGTGTGATACTGAAATGTTTATACTGTCCAGGGTGGAGATGCTAAAATTAGTTGTAGTTTTTCAGAGAGAACACAGGGATACAAGATAGGGAGATATTTTATAGCTCATGTATCAACAGAAGGACTTTTGATCAAACTTGGAGTAAATAGATATTATTATTTATATGGTGTATTGCAATATTGTTAAGAAAGCAGCAGCAACAAAGCCAAATGAGAAAGTCTCTGTCACCATGCCTAAGATTTTCCTTTAGTACTAAACAACTCACAGTAGCACTGTCTTGAGAGAACGTTCACCTTGGACAGCCAGCCAAGGGGGAGAAAAGCATTTGTCAGTGATGTATGGCCAAAGGGCTGCCAGTGTGCCTGTGATTGCCAAGAACAAGAGGCGGCTGCCTCCAGCTCCCCCTGGTTCCCCTAGTGCTTTGTATGAGTCATAGTAAAGAGTCACCTGGGGTTAGGGAGGGTTAACTCAGTGTGTTCCTGGGTCATGTAGACATGGCTCATCACTTGGGTTCAGCTTTCTCAGCATTGGGATCTTAGGCTTTTCCAAGGCCATGGGAGAAATCAGCCCAAAACATATCTGGGCTCTTTCTACGCTCCAGAGGTCAAAGAATGGGAGCAAGATGAATTGTGTCTAGTAAATAAGAGCTTGTAGCATCCGTTTCCAGAAAATGAAGGTCCAATGAAGTGCAGACCACTTTTCTCATTCAATGGAAGCAAGTTCCAGACAAGGCAATGGGTGGAGTGAGAACCTTTGTCTAGCCGCCATTCTGCATGGACCTCCCTGCCATATGAATTGAGAAGCTACATGCTTTGAAGCCCTGAACCTCAGCTTCCTCATCTATAAAACAGGACGAATGATCACGATCATCAAGATTACTTCCATATCAGTCAGCATAATTTTAAGTTTATATCATTGTATAAATATAGTCACCTTATTCTTTTAAGACTAAAAGTAAAAAAAGAAAGAGGTTGAAATTGTCTTATGATAAAATGGATCCATTCATCTCTGAAATGATGTATCCCCCCATCTTGTTTTGTAAGATTCCTTCTCATTCCCTTTTATATTTTTCCTCTTTCTCCATTCTGACCCCTCTAATACCAAACATACATCAGCCCTGGGGTCATGCAGAACCCCTGTGAAGGAAAGCTTAAAATATTTATTTTGGCAGAAAATAATGAAAGTGCTATGCTTTCTCTTTGATAGAATACCTGTATTGCAAGTGATTGATGTTCTCTGTTTTTCTAAATTTTTTCAAAAAATATTATAATACAATTATATCATTTCCCCCTCTATTTCCTCCCTCTAAACCCTTCCATATACCTTCTCCTTGCTCTCTTTCAAATTCATGGCCTCTTTTCTCATCAATCGCTATTACATGCATATATGTATATACATATGTATTTTTAAATACAGCCTGCTCAGTCTGTATAATGTCACTTGTATTACGTTTTTAGGGCTGACCATTGTGTATTGGATAGTTAGCTGATGTGCTCTTCCCTGGGTAAAACTATTTCTCCTGCTCTCAGCACTTCTTAGTTGCCTGTAGCTCTTTCTGTAGGGTTGAGGGCTTACGGTCCTTCCGTTGGCCACTTTGGCATGTCTGCTGCTGACAAGCTTTAACCATTCTAATTAATTTTTCTCTTTTTATAATAGAGCAAAAAAAAACAGAAGTAACCAATTTTAACCTTTAAGAATTCTGTCTAAGTAATTCAGAAATCATTTCTAAACAAATAAAAAAACAGCAACCTTGGTATCCAGCGGGTAATAAATATTTTCAACCTCAGTAGAGATGAAGATGACCAGACATGATTCAAGGTAATGGTGTGAGGAAAATCAATATGGACAAAGGTTGACTCAGGGTGGGAATTGGGAATTTCCTGAAGATTTGTTGCCTTAAAAAATAATATTTATGTTTAATATAAGTCTTATTTTCTCCAGTAAACTTAATAATCTTAAGAAAACATTTTTGCAATTTTTTTTATTTAATTAACAAAACTTTTCATCGTTTTGCATAGAACTTTGATCTTAATCTTGATGGAGCCAAAAACATGCAGAATCCTCTTGAGTTTGATAGAAATTTCCATTTCTCTCTGACAGAGCTTCTAACAATGCATGGAGAACATTCTTTCCTTCATTCTCCATGGTTTCTATTTTCCATGCACCTCTCCTGAGCTGAACAAGATGTCTATTGAATATAGAGCTAAACAAACACAGGCCAGCCTATCTGAGCAAGACAGAGAGCTAGGAAAGGCATCTGTTGTTGGGACAAGGTGAACTATCTGTGGAGGCAGTTACATGTAGCTTAGAATCCATCACCTACACTGCCTATGTGTACTTAGTGTTATGGTTGTGTATTGAAAGCTTGGCCACTGGATGATGGATCCAGTTACTGACTAGATCATGAAGCCTCTGACCTAGACAATGTACCCAATCTTTGATAGCTTCATAAGATGATGGAATTGTTGGGAAGTGGAGACTAACTGGGGAAAATAGGTGATGGGGATATACCCTATACCTTGCCTCCCCATATCTACCTGCCTTTCCTCTCTTCATCCTGTCCACCATGAGGGGAGCCACTGTCCTCTACCATGTGCTCCCTACTGTGATGTTCCACTTACCCATGCAGGGATCAAAAAGTCACAGATCCAAGTCTCTAAGGACCAAAACTTCTCAAAGAGTGAGCTAAAGTCAGTCTTTCCTCAGCTTACATTGATTTTCCTGGGCATTTTGTCAGAGGGATACAAAAGTTGTGATGAGTAGTATCAACTCTCTGAAGCATAGAAAACTATTTCCTTTGATGGACAACACTTCCTTTTACAAGGTACTTCAAGGATCATAAATGATGTGGGCAATGGGTCTGACACAATATATGGAGGCATGAATTGAAGTCATTGTTCCCTGGCTACTCAGTTCTGAGTTCATTTGCTTTTGTCACCACCTCCAGCCACTGACCAAGGCTGGGGCTGTCATTTGAAGGCATTTTTAGCCTTACTGTATTTACTGTTGGGAGAGGCACACATAGGAACCGCCAGAAAACAATTTTGTCAAGTGGGTTCTTACATTTATGTGGCTTCCAAAGTTGAACCTCTGGTTGCCCAGCTTATAAAACATGTGCCTTTACCCATTGGACCATCTCACGAGGCCTGAAGGGATACCTTCAGTTGACACGCATAGCAAACATACAAGGAGCTTTTAGCTATGCACAGTTTAAACAACAGTTGGATTCTTACTGATCTTCTAACTCCCCTTTGACTGCATCCCAGATTACTCCACTGAATCACTGCCTCGCTGCCATTTCTGGCCCCTGTTCCCACCCACATCCCCCTCTTCCTTTCCACACCACCGCTTCTCCCATGTACAACACTTTCTTAGAAGGATTTCTCTGGACATCCAGCTCACCATTGCTGGGCCCAAGAGTTACTTCAGTTGTCACTGACCCCTGACAGCCTGGATACTCTTGCCACCACTGTCCCCTAGCCTCCACGGGCTCTAAACTTCTACTTCCTTCTCAGCCTCACACAAATTGTCAATCAACAAAGTACATAAAAGGCTCTGGGTTTAGAAAACCCAGACTTTAATCTTCTCTATCCTCTTTATTTACTGTGTTTAGGTTAAACCTTTAAATGCTGCCTTTCCATCCATAAAATAACAACAAAGTGATAATAGTAATTATCATCTCTCTTGTTCTGCATACCTGTGCCGAGGCCAGATAAATGTACAGGAAGTCTGGAAATCAGTAAAGTGTGCTAAGAAGTCTACCCCATTATTATTTATCCCTATGGAAAGGACCTACTAAAAGAGTTATAGTGACTGCCTTGTGCTATAAGGTCATTTAATAGAGACACATGCACAATACTAAATAAAGCCTCTCCAATATTATCAAGATTCTGGAGAGGATGCTTTTGGATGGTATTTCTCATTTCTCCTTTGTTATCAGCACATATACTGTGGCCACTATTTCTCTTGCTTCCACAAAAATATAATTTTATGTAGCAATAATAACTACAGAAAAAGTCCACTTCCCTGGCTCATACGTAGAATGAGCTGGTGCTTGCTTGCTCCTGTGAAGCAAATCATAGAGCTCTGATGCCTGCCAGTTTGAAAACATAAAATAATGAAGTTAGTTTTAACACTCACCCAAGAGGTGGGACCTGAAGTCCTTAAGTTGGTTCCAGCCATCTGTTAAAGTGGGCACAGAAGTCCCCAACTGCATCCTATGGGCCAGCAATAACATCAAGGATATTCCTCTTAGGTGTTGGAAATCTGGAAGAGAGCAATTCACAAATCTATAGATGGGGGAAAAACAGATGTGCCCTGTCAAGTCAGGCAATGTGTATAGAGAAAGGAGGAGGTTTAGCATATGTGCAGGTAGGAAATGTCTCCAAATGGTTGTATATCCTAAATCCTGCCAAAGTTCAGGTTCTGTTTCATAGATTTGCCAATGTCTTATCTTTGGCTTGAAGCTTAACATTTTATAACCAACCCGCCCCCACACACCCACACCTACACATACACATACCTGATTTAGGGTAGTTCTTGTGTCTTTTATTTTGAAGTCCTCAAGGATAGGTTTTTCTTTTTGCCACCATTTAACTATTCCAGTTTTCAGTGGTCTTTGGCTAGAAAATCAAATATAATTGCCTAAGACACATTGATAATTACCTAAGACATCTACTCTGCAGGTAGAAAGGAGTGGGGCTTGCCGAACATGGTAGTGGCCCTCCTGTGTACCTACTGGATCATGCGGCCATCATGCTGCCCAGATGCTGAGACAAAGGAGGCCTGAGTGACCGACTGACCACCAGAATTAGGGTCTAGGTAGGAACTTGACATGTAGCCAGAAGGTATGGAGCAAAGAAGACCATGGTGTGGTGTACCCAGAATGGTACTTTTGGGTAAGCTCAGTCAAATCTGAGAATGTCTGTGCCACTAACTCTTGGCTTTCCAAGTGTTTATTAAAATTAGTAAATACCCATGAGTGATTAAGCTCCTTAATATCCACTATGCTGGATTTTTCATTGAATACAGTTATCTTTTAAAATAAGTCATTTGTTGATGAGTGATAGGGTTATGTTGTGAGAACTTCATCGCTAGATGGTTTATGTCAATGTGTGAATGTGATGGAGAACATTAGCACAGCCCTAGATACCATGTAGGTCAATTCCCAACATGTCTCCTGATGTGATCAAGAGAAGCACTAAATATGTACTATGTGGATCCTCCACTGCTGTGACACAGCGTGGTGCTTTATAGCAAGCAGTTTGCTATCAGGGGCACACTCAAAAGTAACCATAAAAAGCATAACATAGTAAATAAACCAGAAACACAGACATCCGGGACCACTGCCAAATATTGTGTTTTATGCATAGTTATATTGCTGCAGTATTCTATAACTGATAACACAGATTTGCTTACAGCAGCATCACCATAAACACATGGATAATGCTTTCTACTACAAAGTACCAGAGGCTCCTAAGTCACTGGGCAATAGGAATTTTTCAATTTTATTTTAGTCTTAGGGGAATCCCTCTGATACATGCTGGGCACCCTCACTAAAACATCATCAGACTGTGTTGGGCTGTGTGGGCATGGCTAACCGGAATATGCTAATCTCAAACAGTACAAAGCCAACATTAGCCAAACAGCTACTACTTAGCTAATAAAACAGTCAAAAGAAAGCATCAAGAAGAGTCAGGGCTCTTGGAGTGGTCATGTGAAGTCTAGGGGCCTTAACCCAGCATCTATGGCAACCACTGTCAGCATCTCTCTCCTCTGGGCCATCCTTTCCCACTTCTCTTGAGTTTAAATCTCTCCTACTAGCTTTTCAATTGGGTTCTCTCAGTAATTTCTCCTCTTTTTCACATGACTCCTTCTTTCATGTAATATTGTATGTGTATTTTGAGGCAAAGTGATAAGCAGAGAGCTCGATGATTGAGACTAAGTTCAGCCTGAGAAGCCTTGGGAAATGTCCAACTCGTCTCTCTCCTCAGAACTTGGTTGGAAGAATCTTGGCATTAAGATGAATTACTTGACTGTCTGTAGAGAGGTTGCAGGATTCAAAACTGTCTGCCTACAATTATACTTTGAGCTATATTTCCATAAAAGAAGGCTATTAGAAAGGGGTAAGAAGAACATAGCTTAACCTGGCAAAGCAGAACAAATTCCAAGTGCTGGAGAAAGAATTGCAGAAAGGTAATGCAGGCGATGGAGCGGACAGCCAGGTGAGGCTCTGGGAAGCAGCCTGCAGGGGAGACTTCACCACTGCCCAGGAGCGAAGCCTCTGTCTTCCTCAGAGACCTGGGGTGATGAGAGTGCAAGGAACCCCTAGGCTTGACTTCTGCCATAGTAAGTCTGCCCTCACATACTTTGTATATGGGGCTCAAAGGAAAATGTAGTTCACTGTTGACACTCACTTGGACATAAAAGATTAAGACCTTTCACTCCCATCTTGTTGTTCCAACACAAACTAGAGAAGTACCCTCAGAAGACAGTAGTTGTTTTATCTGAAGTAAGCATCAAAATTTGTCTCTACCATGTGATTTTAATTCAGACAAGACTTTCTGAAATTTTAGGCATCTCATCTATTCCATTTTAAGTTAAATTCTATTAGAAATTCCCCCACCACATGAAGACAGTCCTTGGGAGAGGTTGTGTATGTGGCACCATCTTCAAGCCAAAGCCCAAGTTACTAAAATTGGCTGAAGAGAGTTTCCATGTGAAAAATATGAATCATATATTTTGAGAAGCCCACAGGACGTCTTTGACACCTTCCGGAAGCTTGGTATCACAACTTACACAGGCATGATATGAGAATAATTTAATTTTTAGCGTATACTTGATCACACATTCTTCATTTAGTGGTAGTGTCTGGAACATAGCTGAAGCTATATATACCTTCTTAGTACGTAATTGTCATGGTCTAGGAATTTTAAGATGTGCTGTCTTCAGTAAGACTCATGATACTTGGAACAATAGCTCATTTTGTGTAAAAAGCTAGTTAAAATTTACAGTCTGCCTGAAGGATAGAGTAAGTACATTTTTTTTTACAGTTTTAAACCTTTATTGATACAATATTACTACAAATCTCATTTGGGCACCAGTGAGCTGGCTCTGTGAAGAAAATATGTGAGGTATGCAGGGTTGGCAACATAAGCGTGTTCCCAGAACCCATATAAAGAGGGCAGAGAGAACACTCCAAAAGAGATGTGATCTGGTCTTCATGTATCTGTCATGGCCTACATGTCCATAACCACAGCACACATAAAATCTAATCATATCAATAGTTTAAGTAGCAAGGCCCAAACAATCATATCAATAATTGGGAAGTACAAATATACCAAGAAATGGGGAAAGGAGAGTCAGAGTTCTAAAAGAAAGTAATACAATAAAAAAAAAAAAAAACGGGGGTGGGGGCAGTGTGATGGCTGGCGAGTGATTTATTTTATTTTGATTGCGTTAGGATCTTGTAGTTCTCAGAAAAGCAATGTGTTACATTTGCAGGTTTGTCCTTGTGTCTCCTTTTTAATCAGCACTGCTATGTCCATTGTGTGACATTATTAAGTACATGTGCATCTAATCCTTGAAGAAAACTGAGTCCTTCCCTTCTCAAACCCTGCCAGAAGCCATCAACTGTGGAGAGCTACACTTCAGCATCCTTATAACAGTTTTTAAGAGTTCTCTTCAATAGTCTCCTGTCTAGGCTGTTACTTTTTTTGGGGGGGGGGGGTAGGTGGGGTAGGGGTTGTCACAGAAGCCTTCTATGTCCCTCCTTTTTAGCCTTGAGTCTGCAGTCATTAATACCATTGCAAAAGTAGCTTCCTTGCCCTTTATAGTCAGCAGGAGCATGACCGTTATAGAGTCATAAAGTCTAAATATTGAAACTAAATTTGAATGGAATTTGGAAAGACTTGTAAAAAAATTAAGATGGAAGAACTTGAAAGATAAACGAGTTTGAAATCTACCCAGCAACCCCTTTTCTGCCCAACCAGAGACCCATCACTTTACTAAGTAGAACTGGCCACCACCTTGTTCCTGCATTTCCTATGTTTTTTGTTTTGTTTTGTTTTGGTTTGGTTTTTCGAGACAGGGTTTCTCTGTGTAGCTTTGCGCCTTTCCTGGATCTCACTCTGTAGACCAGGCTGGCCTCGAACTCACAGAGATCCTCCTGGCTCTGCCTCCCGAGTGCTGGGATTAAAGGCGTGCGCCACCACCGCCTGGCACATTTCCTATGTTTAAAGGGTGAGAGAAAAGCCATGCTTGAGCTGAGGGGATGGCTCAGGTAGGCAAAGAGCTTGATGTCCAAGCATGAGGACCAGGATTAGAATCCTCAGTACTCACATTAAAAGATGGGAGCAGTGATATATGTCTGTAACCCTAGTGTGGAGTGAGTGAGGAAGACAGCCGATACTGACATCTGACCTCCATGAACACCAACATGCACACATGCACAAAAAGTTTAGTCCCCTCCCCGAGAGATGGGGGAGAAAATTGTGTTGTTCACTACTGTAGCTCAAAGCTAGTAACTACCCAGGTGATGGAAAAATAAGAAGAAATTGACCCAATTCTTGTACCATATGCTAAAATTAATGGTCTAAGGGACCACAGATTCCATTCTAAAATTAGTAAGCTACACAGAAGAGAGATTTTTACTCTGGTTCAGCAGTGATGTTTTAGATTCAACACAACACCCATTATATAAATGAAAAGAGAAATCATACTTCACCAAAAATGTTAACTTCTGTTCTTTTCATGAATATTAAAGGACTGAGGTATAAGCTGTATACTAAGAGAAAATATTGGAAAAGCACATGTATGTAGAGTGAATTATATCCAAACCATATAGAAGATTTTTGAAAAAAACCAACAGTATAAAAAAAGCGAATCATAAAATGAAACGATTTGTGTACACACATCACACAAGAAAACTTACTAGCAACAAAAAAGCATGTGCTCAGTGTATTTAGCCATCTCCCTTAAGACCAAGGGAAAGTCAGTAAAGAACTCAGATAGGAATCCAAGCTTCCACCAACTCCCCAGATAACAAACAGTTCATTATTCTATTAGCATAATTCTTGGACTTTCAAGACAATCCACAGTCTCAGGAAGATCAGTTGGAGCCTTGGGGTATGGGAGAAAGCAGGTACAAGGGTCAGGCAGGTGCAGTGATGGTAAGATGGCTGAGGACATCAAGTTTAGAGGGAGAGTGATGATTTTTATCATCCCAGTGTACCTATTTGTCTAAATATTTCAACTTGTATACTTTTAACATGTGCAATTGACTGTGTTTATGACACTTAAAACATTTTTAAAAGGCACGTGGCAAAAGTGGGGTTATATCATCCCACCACCCACTTTATGAGACCTATGCAACCTTGGGATGCTTAGTCTTTTGAGTAAGATGAAATATCACTATTCCACTTAAGACAAAATAGTAGACACCTGGCAGGGCTGGGGTAGCTGGCCATACCCAACCCTCTACACCCTGATTATACATGTTGTCAAGCATACAATTCTCTAAGAGGGATTTTTCAAAGAGATAGATTTCCTCAATTTTAGCTCCTGGCTATCTATTCACACTCTCACGACTTCAGAGGTTCATGAGTGGGAAGTATCTCTAAGACTTCGTTATCCATTTGTTGAGGGGGCTGCTCAGTATGTCTACACATGGGCACATGCACATACATGTGTAAATTTCTGGCTGCAAGTCCTACATAAAAATAGCATAATCTTTATCCATGTTTATGTGAATACAGGGATGAATTCTGTGAGGTGAGAGATATATAGTTATGCAGACCTGACCTTTGTATGTTAGACTCAAAGTTCTCCAAAAGGCATACCTTCCATGAAGATGCCTCTTCTAAATCCTCTCACTGTGTGCCACCACCACTCAATGTGACTTCTAAGCACAGAGGGTCTGGGATGACAGCCAGAGCCTTACTGCCTGTTCCTACTGTTCTCCTTGATCAGCATGGTAGATAGAACATAATGTCTGTCCACCCAGGGATCCTATTTTCCTCTGTTAAAAATAGTGTTATTCTTCTTTCCATTGGCTCGAAGATAACATTTGATTTTCCGGTAGGAATAGACAGATGATTCCTGCAGGTATGCTGATATGTGTGGTTGTTGTAAGCAGAGTTATTTTGATAGACATTGCCAAACACTGGCTCAGATTTTCTTGAAGCTTCAACTTTGGAGCAAAGGCCATATAGGAAGGAGCTTTTTGGCATCCATTAGATGCTTCTGCATCTTTATGAACACCCCATTATGGCTGCTGCTCCACTGTATCTTCAGGTCAATTAAATATAACCCTATTTCCCCAAACTGCTCACTCACCACAGCCTTTGACATCTCCTCATGGCCTCTTTTAAATCCCTTTATCCACAGGCTCCTCTGGAAGAAAATTGCTTCTCGGTACAAAACTTTTTGAAAACTCTAGCCCCAAAAACATTTCCATTCGAATGAAAGTATTAATTCTCTTCATTTCAGGCTATGATCACCAGTTTGCTTTTTTTTATGTTCTGGAACATGTTCTAGGAAGGCATACCTTCCATGAAGATGCCTCTTCTAAATCCTGAAGGCTGTGAACAGGAGTTTAGGAGAAACCACACCTATGACTCTACATGGCTGGCTGACTGAGTAGAACATCCATGACTCTTTAAGTGTTGGAACGTTACAAGTCAAGAGCCAAGGTATCTTGTACTCTCTTTAGAGCCTTTTATAACCACCCATGGCCCACCTATGCATTAAGTCTATGACTATTAGATAACTAGTTTAAGAATCTATTATTAGACCCCTAGCTTCCATTATTCCAAAGTCTAAGAATGCCACCACACAGCTTCTGGGGTCTACAGCAGAGATTCCCTGCTTTGCTATAACATGCCTACCTGATGGTTCCACCAATGTATTTGAGCAGTGTCTTGATTTAAGATTTTCTTTTGTTCTGTAACTGTAAAATCTTCACTAAATGGTTACAACATGGGAATGTGGCATTGGGTGTAATCTCATCCTGTGTTCCTGGGCTATAGTCACTCACACTTGGCTCCAGAACAAACTGTTTCTTACTCCAGATGAGGTAAGAGCTGTTTCTACATCAACACAAGTCGTGTGTCAGAAGCTGACTAAACACACCATGAAGCCTCTCACTAGCTGCAGGGAAGTAGATCTGGTTTTGCACAGATTTTCTTAATTATCCCAGATTCCTCTGTAGTAAAACCTAGGCCACTGCTTCTATGCAGTTTGGTGACAAAACTACAGCACAGAGGGAACATCCATCATTGTGCATAAAAAGGTGTTGCTCTGGCTACTAGCACGTAAGTCACACTACTCTTGACTCTGAAGAACTGCAACCACTAAGAAGGCAAGAATAAGTGAAGGGGTGTGCACAAACACAAGGCTCCTTCAGTCCATGTCACAAATCCACCACTTCAAGTTGAGGTACCTTGTAACTTGACTAACACATTTGTGCTTCAGTTTCTTCCTATGTAAAAGATGATGCTGATGGTGATGATGATGATTGTACCCTTCAGAAGATTTTGTGATGCTCAAATAAAGCTTTTATAAATGCTTAGAAGACTTCCTGGTGGCAGCACTCAATGTCTGCTATTATTAGACTTATCAAGGCAGAACATCCAACATAATAGCCTTGATTAAGGTCTGATTCATATTTTTATTTGGGGTTCTAAAATGTATTTGATCTCAGGACCCGTGTCTTCCATGATTAGGCCCTTAAATTCACTTCTTTTTTGCTGCCTTTGATCACTTATTGTCATTCTATTAGGCTCTATTTCCATTCAATTACTTGACAAGCTCTGACTCACCATTTGTCCTGAAAGATAGATGCTTCCTACAGAAATGGGGAATGAGAAAACATGGTGTGTTGCCAGGGACATGCAGTGAGCCAGAGAAGCCTAGGAGGTCACAAGGAGAGAGAATGTCAGTCATAGTAACTGAATCCAGTTCAACCCTCAAGGAATCCACAAGAAGAATGTGTGCATGTAAATATATGATATATTATTGTAGCTAGAGTTTTCCTGCCTGGCCCACAGTCAGGACAAATCTCTCTCACCCGCCAGTCCCACAGCCACTCAGACCCAACCAAGTAAACACAGAGACTTATATTGCTTACAAACTGTATGGCCGTGGCAGGCTTCTTGCTAACTGTCCTTATATCTTAAATTAATCCATTTCTATAAATCTATACCTTGCCACATGGCTTGTGGCTTACCGGCATCTTCACGTGCTATTTGTCATGGTGGCGGCTGGCAGTCTCCTCAGCCTTCCACTTCCCAGAATTCTCTCCTCCTTGTCCCGCCTATACTTCTTCCTGCCTGACCACTGGCCAATCAGTATTTTATTTGTTGACCAATAAGCAACATGTTTGACATACAGACCATCCCACAGCATATTATGATGTACTATGATATACTATGGCTGGCTCAACTGTTTATTCTTATTCACATACATTTATCTATATTATACATGTTCTGTTTCTATAATAGCTTGTGAACACTTCAATGGTCATTTTGTCTTTGCCTCTTAGATCCTTCCTTATTCCAGCCAAGCCTTTATTTTGTAATTTCCAGTTTAAACTCACAAATCCCCCACTGCAATCAAGATAAAATTAAAATCCTTGGCAGATTTCAAAGAAGACATGCACACACACACACACACACACACACACACACACACACACACACACACAGAGAGAGAGAGAGAGACACACACATACTCACTCATGCACACACACACACCATCCTCATGTATTATCTGAGTTTTCTGTTGTCTTTTCAACTTTCCTTGCTACCTACCTGTTGGTACCCAGTGTCTAGCCTTTGGCCTAACTGAATTAATTCTTTAAGGGATATGTGCTTCCCTCTTTAGTTAGAACTCTCTTGCCTTAGACCTGCCTCCACCAGCAAATAAATTACTGTTTGTTTGCTTGCTTGCCTTTAAGACAGGGTTCCACTCTGTATCTCAGTCTGACCTGGAATTTATTATGTGTCCTAAGTTACATTCAAATTCATGGCCATCCTCCTGCCTCAGCCTCCCAAGCGCTACATTATAGGCATGAGCCATTTCACCTAACTAGTAAGTACATTTCTGTTCCTTCAGAAAGCTGTTTGTTTGTTTGTTTGTTTGTTTGTTTGTTTGTTTTGTATCAAGGAAATATCCTCACGGCCTCCTGGTCATTCAATACCTATTTACCTGCCAGTCAGTGAATTCTCCTTTTATAGTCCCTGCCCAGTCAACTGTCAGTGTGTCTCAGTGTGTTTTTCTTTCACAATTAGAAGCAAATCTGTAAGCTGGGAACTCCCACGACTTTTTACATTTTTCTACTTAGTAGAATAGCTGGGTCCAGCTACATCCTTCATGAGTTTCCATTGCTTTGATTGCTCTCCTCCATCCTTGTCCGCTCAGTCAAGTCTTACCATGCAGTGGAGAAATGGAAGATGGTCGGAGTGTGCTTTGAATTGTTCTGGCTCCGAGTGCCCTGTCACCTGGTCAAGCTCTGTTACTGAGTACATTTCCCTATCTATGCAGTACTAATGCTGTGAACTTCCTAGGGAGCTTTGGTGGGGCCACTGAAGTGTCAGAGGAATTTGCAATGAAAAAATAAGGAATCCAAGCTCTGACAGTGATTGAGGATTCTCCTGTTAAGAGTACTTCTGGTTGCAAAGGGTAAAATCAACAGGATATGACAGATTTAAAAGGAGTAAGTTTGGTGCTTTCCAGAAAAAAAGAAGCCAGTGCCCATACACCTCTTACCCTTCACTCAATTTTTTAATGGTTCCTTCCATTATAATGGCTTTAGAATGTCTCAGGGATCCATGCAGCAGATACAGAAGTCACTTATTGCTTATCAGGAATGGGAATGAATTCTATGAGATGGGTGATCTGAGAATGCATGTCCCATCACCTTTATGCATTGTGGACAAAGTGCAGCAGGTAAAGGTCACTCTTGTGACCTAGGCATGAAAGTCTTAGAAACAGCTAGATCTACTACATACTTACTTCGGGTAAGTATGACCAATAACAATACAATATGTGTCTCATTTCACCTTAAAAAACAAATTCAGGTGTTCAGGGAAAGTTTGGGTGGAAGATGGAGGGAGTCTAGGATATCCAAAGTTCACAAAAGCAATAGCATGAGATGCCCACCAGACTCCACCAGCAAGGGTATCTACTAATGATAAGTCACACATCATACCTAGCACCCAAAAAAGCTCTAACAGTACTTGCTGCATTCATCTTCATCATAAAGCAACCCTCCTATCATCTTCAAACCAATTAGACAAATGAGACATCCAACATATTAAGTTATACCATCACTATGCAAAACTCTTTCCCTCAACTCCACTTCTCCACTTATTCTCCCTCAACCCCACCTAAACACCTCTTCTCCCTCAACTCCACCTCTCCACTTGGTCTCCCTCAACCCCACCTAAACACCTCTCCTCCCTCAACCCCACCTTGATACTTGTTCTTCTGTATGTCCTAGAACATTTTCTATCACCTCGTCTTGTTCCTCACACCTCCTTCCCCTCACAGATTCCCCACACACCTACACCCTCCAGCCTCCACCCCAGCTGGCTGGCTGCCCCTCACAGCTCCTGTGTGCCACTGGCTCTTCAGTTCCCTCTTATCTGCTGCTACTGTCGCCCACAAGAAAGCAGTGCTCAAAATATTGGTAAAAGTGGTTGGCACTAGGAGACACTGTCTTAACAAAATCAAAATAGCTCTAAAGCTCCTTAATTCTTAAACCATTATGTTGGAATCACTTTTCACTTGCATTCTAATAAACTTTAAAATGTCTCAAGGAAATTGTTTGTGGACCAATAGTCATAAGATTTGACCCTATCTCCAGGAAAGAGCATCAAATAAAAATATTTTTCACACTTAGCTATAGGTAAATAAAGATTGAGTGGAACAATGTGTATGAAAGAAACAAGTTGGCTTACCAGGAACAGGTGTTCATCATGGTAAAGAAGAGCATCATAGGCACTTCTATGACTAATTGCTCTCTCTAGACTCTTCCAGACAGTTCCCATACACAGACAGCATAAATAATGCAGATCGGTTTGAAAACAGAAATCTCCAAAGGGAGCCCATCTTGCATCATTGCAGAATTCTGCAGTGTTAGTGTGGCCTTCAAATGCCAAAATGCCATCAATACCTGCTGTCAGAGTTGACAGCATTCCCTCTGTGCCCTCTCCTTTCCTGCACCGGGTGGGTTTTTATGGGGGATAGAATGTCAGGAGCATTAAAGAGCTTCTGTTTGCTGATACTTTCTCTGAGCTTTCATGAGGAATCTTAGACTTCACATGTCCAAAACAGACTCTGACCTCCACTCATTAAGGCCAAATGAAAACCTATACCAAGCATAGCCTTCTCCATCTCAGTAGATATCAACTCAACCTTCCATGACTTCTGGCATAGAACCTTGCTATCTCTCTTATGTCTTCTGCTTGGCAAATAGCCCATCAGAAAATCCTGTCTGCTCCAGCCCCAAAATAACCTAAAAACAACCACTGATCCCCATGTATTGTTCCTATCCTAACCAACATTATCTCTGGCTTGTACATATGACTTCAACATTGTACCTTTGTCCCCTAAACATGGATTGCCTGGATGCGTCTAGAAATATCCTCCTAAAGCAATGGTTCTCAACCTTGCTAATGCTGTGACCCATTAACACAATTCCCCATGTTGTACTGAGCCTAACTTTAAAATCATTTCTGTTGCTACTTCATAACTATAATTTTTCTTCTGGTATGAATCAATAATGTAAATATCTGATATTCAGACAGTTTTAGGCAACCTCTGTGAAACGTCATTTGACCTCCAAAGGAGTCACAACCCACAAGTTGAGAATCACTGTCTTAGGATAAGTCAGAGCCCATCTCACCCAGACTAAAAGCTGGAGTCCTTACAATATCCTATGTATTCATTCTTGGGGGAGAGGGGAGATAATGAAAAGGACCATACAGACTGGTTGCTGTAAACAATGGAAATATATTGCCCTGCTATTCTAGAATCCAAAGTCTAGGATGAAGGTATGTACAGGTACTCTTCTGCTGGCTATGATGGTAGGTGTTCCTATGCCTCTCCATTGTCACCTATGGCTTGCAGGTAACCACTGGCATCCATTGTCTCATAGAAGCATCACCTAAGAACTTATGGGCTCATCACCATATAGTAGTCTCCCTGGGCATGTCTGCATGTATCTAAACTCACCTAGTCACTTCTCAGTGTAAGCCCAGCTTGAATTCATCATATCATATCTTCCGTGACTGTATTTTCAAATTCGTTAGGAATTGAACATATGGATTTGAAGGGAACCACAATTCATTGTATCCTAATAACACCTACAGGAAGTGATCTCAGGTCCTCTTATACTTTGGATCCTTTACTACTGCCTTCATACTGGCCCAGGCACAGAGTTCCTGCATTGAGATTTTTGTACTAAGTGTTCCCTGGCCTTGGGGACCATCTCTTCCAGTATCCTTAACTTTTTTGTGTTAATTTGCTGCAAATTCCACCTGCTCAGACTGAAAGCTAAATTCTCCAGCATAGCACCAGTGTGCTATATACTGCTGTTCCTTCCCATCACACCTGATTCCTGTTAACCTGACACCTAACTTATATTTACATCTGTCTCCTCTAGCTAGATGTAAACTCCATCGGGGGTGGGGTATCTTTATCTTATTCACTGGATCAACCTAACTTCCACACATTGGAATCAAGTTAGGCATCAAAACATATTCATTGGTAAATACAGGATATAAAAGTCTACACTCTTCTGGTATATTAACAAAAGTTCTCAGAGAAAAACCACACCTACAGTAAGCATTCTCTAAGGTTGAATAACTAATCAGAACAGGTCTATAAAAAGCATGTACCCTCTAAGCTGTAATGCACCTACATGATGCTTCCCCTGCTATCTTTAAAGTGTCCTGATTTGTAATTTCCTTTGTTCTTTTGCTATAAAAACCATGGAATTGTTATCATGATGGAACATGGTACTTAGGATGACCTCAGTATGTGCTCCTGGGCCATGTTCATGCATACTTAGCTCCAGAACACAATTATTTATTCCCCCTGAGGTGAGAGCTATGTTTATGTTTATTTCATCTTAAGATTCATGAGGGAAAAAAATCACATATTGACCAGAGCTCTTTCTGAGTGGAATCCTAAAACAGTAGTCTTAAGAATGGAGAAATACAAAGAAGAGTCCCTGAAGATGCAGCCACACTTAGGATGTGTGATCGACATAATTTGGGAAAACAGCCCTGGTCCCAAATCCGTAAGGGATAGGACCCACTACCCCAGGCAAGGCAATTAATCCAGAAGTTTTGGCTGAAAATTGGCAATAATTTCTCCATTTAGAATTTTGATTTAACCATTTGACTCCAAAGGCAACCTGAAATCCCCACTTAAGGTGTCATTCATCACTTTATTGGGGACCATACAAGAAACCTCGAGGGTAAGGTATTATTAAAATGTGTGAACAGACTCCTCCTCCAAGAGGCTACAATGCTTAAAAAAAAAAAAACTAATTACATTTCAAGGTTTGACAGCCCTTTCTGTAGGAAGCTGTGTGCATGTAATAACATTTTATTTTAAGCAAAATGTTCTTCAGTGCAAAAATAAAGAAATCTGGTTGGGAAAATGAAAAAAAAATGACTTTAAAAAAATTCTCCATGTAGGCAGATTCAGAATGCACTAAAGCCAGGCAGGGGTCTAACATTTCTAGTGGATAGTTTCATCTGCATCCATATTTCCCAGGCACTTCTGGCAGATGCTCCCCAGAAATCAACACTCTTACCTGCTCTCTTTTGACCAGCAACAGCTGTTTCTGAGATGACTATGCAGCTTTCAGAGGCAATTATTATTGAATCCCGGATAAGGATCATTACAGTGTATCCTTTACTTTGCTTGAGCTAACTCTGTGTCAACCAGATATATGTATGTTCAATGTATTTTCAGAGTCACAACTGCCTGACTTGTATTATTGCCTTGCATTTCCAATACATGATAGCAGGATTTTCTCCATGGTAAGACAAAGGCTTTTTTAAAACATCCTTTTCATAGTGGTGCTAACAGTAGATACTTACATGGTAACCATACAGGTGGCTTCTACTACCAAGGAAAAGAGTAGTAAGCCAGAAAGCCAGCAGAATAGCATAATACATAAGCAGTTTATCTTTGCTCAAAATTATAGCATATAATGCGGGCCTTTAAAATTTCAAATAATTCCTGACATTTAAGTTAAATTAGTGCTTAGTCACTCTCTCTCAATAGAGACATTTATATGGTACCCAGGCTTTCAAATATAAATATATTCAGGTCACTGGATTTTGTGCTACATTGATTTCTTTAGCTCATTCACGCAGCATCTGTGAAAATTACTCCTATCGTTCTCCTTATGTGTTGGTGCATTGCTTCAACCCTGTAATTTTTACAACATGTAATTCAAATCCTGCCATTAATGGTCACTTAAAATAAACCACTTCTCTCTTTCTGAAATCAATCAGCTTCCCCTTCCACCCCTTCTCACACTGACAAAGAATACTCAGATGATTATGAAGACTATGAGAAAACAGGTATGAAAAGGGTAAATATTTACAATGACACTCTCATCTTGCAAAGTACTTGCACCCAACCATTTTCAAATCTCTGAAAAAAAAATGTGCTATGGTAATATTTCATCCCCAGAAGGAGTATCAGAGCACAAGAAAGACACAGCATGCCAAGTCTATTATGTCCTGTCATGCCACTGTTTCCATCCACTACCCTGCCATCTCCAAAGAGTCTTTGCCTGGATCCTGTTGACACTGGACACAGTCAACTAAGAAAATATTTTTTATCAGGCAGAGAGTTACAAAGAAAAATGACTTGGAGGAGGGACACAGTGCAGAGAAATGCATGCACACTACCATTTTTCTATTTCTGGACTCATGGGTAACACACACTTGGTAATCAAAATCTGTCAGGTACCAACTGTGGTTTTAGAGGAAAGAAAACAATTTGAGTCACAGAAATTACCCTTTATCTTCTGTGTGAAAAAGTCCATGAAGAAGTATGAATGTTCTACACAGGGTAAAGAAACATTCCAAGCCACCCCTAACCCAGTCCCTGGATCCCATTGGAAGTACACAGCTCAAGGCAAGTAGATTATTCACTTCATCGACTAGCAAAGCCAAAGTGGGAAGGCAAAGGACATATCTGACATTTTAAAACATGAAGCATAATTTATGAAGTTAGATCTACATATAACTGACTATTCTGATTTTCCTGGGATAGATGCTTTCCTGAAACACAGAATTCCAATCCTAGGCAAACCAAGATGGTAGTTGTGGTTAGTTTTAATTATCAATTTGACACCATCATCACATGGGAAGAGAGTCTCAATAAAGAATTGTCTAGATCATGTTGTCCGTGGGCATGCTGGAAAAAAGATTTTAAGAGGGTCCAAATTTCCATGTAAGGTTTTCCTTGTTGATCACAGCACTAAGGCTTTCCACTTTGTGTTGTAATTTCCCAATATTTTCAGTCTTTTTCTATTTTCAGAGTCCATTTCTGTCTCATCTTCAAAGAGAGCCATTTCATCTAATCATCTATTTGATCTATATTCTAATATCTTCTAAATGTTTTATTAGCAATTTCCTGTAGACTCTGAGTTCTAAGAGGAAGTAGAACAAGATGATCAAGAACTCCAGCCTTAATTGGAGGCATAGAGTCAAGTTCTAAGGTACTTTCTCTCTGTATGATGTTAGAAAGTGTGCTGTAATTCTCTGTGCTTCAGATTCCGCACTTTTAAAGTGCAAATGATCAAGGTGCTATTCTATACTTTATACAGCAGTTCTTGGGATTCAATCATTTTATATGCTGGAAATTTTGATTCAGTTCCCTGGCCATGGTAAATGCTTAACATCTGTTAGCCAATACTATTTTAATAGTTGAACTAGTAACTCTTACACTTCTAAAATTAAAACTTAGGGTTTAACTTAAAATTAAGTTCTTGTTAATCAAAAATGTATACAATTTCTATAATTTTATATATGTAATATATTTATATATACGTTATATTACATGAAAGTAATGATAAGTGATTTGTTGTTGTTGTTAGGAAATGCAGAGTATATAGTGTGACATAATGTGGTAGTGTGAGGTGGTCACAAAAACTCATTAGGATGTTCAGATCTGTAACTCCAAGAAGAGGCTTGGGTTGATGGGTGACCCTCTACAGTTGTCATGAATGAGGTCTATTTTATAGAGCTAGAAGAGTAGATATGAAGAATAGACAGAAAATAGAGGATCAATCTGATCTGTAGATTGTGCTTAATTCTACACACAGTTAAGGATATAGACAATCAAGCTGGATCCCAACAATGTGAATGTCACTGATCATCTTGGTATAATATTTGAAGAATAAGAAAGAAGACAAAAACGGGGACAGATATGAATGGACAAAAGAGAAATAAAAATAGTAATATTGGCAAATCTTTTTAACACATAAAGGAAGACAAATTGTGACAAAGAATGCGAATATTGAAGAAACACAACCCTACCCTCCTCACATGAGTGGAATCCTTTGGAAGACCTCCAAACCAGGACCAGCAGAGTTGAGGCACTGTGGAAAGAAATGTCAGGACAAACTGATAGTACAAAGGGACAGCCACTGCCCCAGAAGAGAACAGTAATTGAAAGTGAGTGTAGAGACATGAAGAGCCGATATTGACATAGTCAGTAGTAAAGATTGGTGGAAAAGAGATAAGGGGTGATTGAGGAATTGCCTATGGCATGATTTGTTTTGTGCAAGTCACTTCTTTGTGACAGGTGTCATGTGTGCAGCTGAGTTGGAAAGTATCACATGAATTGGTAGAAGGCTCCAAGGCTGAAAGAACAAAGGGAAGGGCTGAAGTAGTTTAGATTTATGGAATATTCAAGCTGAAAGTCTCATTGAGGCCATGTAATTAAAAGTCCTTCATCATGCTGATTCATTAATTCATTTGATCATACAATAATATTAGTATTATGTACAGTGAACATTTTTATAGTAACTTTACCTACAGGGTCCAAAGTATACATTCTACTACCCTGGCTTTGAATAAGGATATTTATCACATTTTTTCCCCAGAAATCTTTCTCATTCTTTGATCTCTATATAACCAATCATACCGGTTAGCATGGAAGTGATACTTTGAAATCTGTGAAATCTGTGAAACAGGATTTCCAGTCCTAGGCAAACAAAATGATACCTGTGATGGTTAGTTTTAAATTGACACAACTAGAATCATATCAGAAGAGAGTCTGAATGAAGAGCTGTCTAGATCAGTGGTTCTCAACCTTCCTGATGCTGCAACCCTTTAACACAGTTCTTCATGTTGTGGTGACCCCCAACCATAAAGTTATTTCCGTTGCTACTTCATAACTCTAATTTTGCTACTGCTATGAATCATAATGTAAATATCTGATATGCAGGGTATCTGATGGATGGCCCTGTGAAAGGGTCATTCAATTCTCAAAGGGGTCATGACCCACAAGTTGAGAACCTCTAATCTAGATTATGTATGCCTGTGCACATGGCTATGAGGGGCTTTCTTAATTGTGCTAACTGAAGTAGAAAAGCTCACTCTGAATGCGAGCAGCACAACGTTATATTTTCTTTGTTCTCAAGAAATCATTCAGATTTTAGATCATTCACTTTCTGCCCTTCTTCTGCCATTCTTTTAAATATTACAGATTCACTAATGAGACATAAATCATCAAGAATATTTTCCAGTTGTTTATTATCAGCTCACACTCAAATTTCATTTTCCTTGAAAGTCCAAGCTATCATTGTTCCTGTCAGATCATACCTTCCCATCTCTAACCAAAACTAAGTCCTCATGTGCAGAGCATCAAAGAAATGAATCTGGGTTCATAAAATTGTAAATATTACTGACCAATGAAGTAATACAACAAAGGTTGAAAAGTGACATTGTATATAGTTACACTTCCCATTAGCTCTTCTACTAAGAGTATTTTTCTTTCATTAGCAAATATGCTTTCCCTCTAAGTATTAATATTTAGGAGGTATTAAGGAATAACAAATACACAGAATTTACCACACTAATATATGTTCTACTAGAGAACTGGAATTAATATAATATTGCCATTTTACTCACATAGGAATGGGTATTATGGAGGCTGGGGATAGTCCAGTCGGTAAAATGATTATTAATCAAGCATTAGGAGATGACGTCAGCTCTCCACCAGCAGCACAAAAGCCAAGTGTAACAGCACAGGTCTATAAGGTCTATAAATCCAGTTGCTGGGGCCACAGAAACAGAGAAACTCCTGAAACTTACTTACCAGCTAGTCTTGCCCAAATGGTGAGCTCTCATTACAGTGAGAGACCCTATCTATCATAGCTTTTCATTGTTATGATAAAACTCCATGACCAAAAGCAACTTATAAGGCAGAGTCCACCATGATGAGGAGACATGGCGGCAAGAGAAATCTGGGAGATTACATCTTTAATCTCACACACATGGAGCAAAGAGCAAGCTAGAAGTTGGTGAGACCATAAACTCTTCAAGCCCACGGACATACTTAAAGTGACACATGTCACTTAAAGCCATACTTTGTCCAGCAAAGCTCTACATCCTTAAAGTTCAATAACCTCCTCAAATGACTCCACAGAAGGGGACAAGCAGTCAAAGGCATGAGTCTATGTGGGGGTGTGTCTCATTCAAACAACCACATTCTGTGGCAAACACTAAGATGGAAAGTTAGAGAGGAAGACACTTGACATCAACCTCTGGCCTATGCACACACATGAACACATACACAAGTACACACACACGGACACACACATACACGCAGATATTATGCAACTAAGAAGAGATCAGGAATTCCATTTGTGATTTTAAACAGTTTGGTGCTCATAACAGATCATGACAATGTATTGTGCATTTTTTTTAAAAAAGCAAAAAGAAAGAAGTTTTTGCCCCAAAGAAATGAAATACCTGTTTAATCTGATTTAAACATTATATATATGTGTTGTGCTCATGTGCATGTACATGTGCATGTGTGAAACTTTAAATGGTATTCCATTAGTATGTGCAATATTATGTTTTATGTATTAGCTAAAAATAAATTTAATATGAAAGATATTTTGCAAATACTAAAAAGAAATAACAAGCAAATAACATCTGAATCCAACAAAAGAATTGGACTGTCTTTCCCCATCTAGCCTTGTGTGACAGAATACATTAAGAACTTTCTGTTCTGTCCTCGGAGCTAACAATGAACAGGATCTAAACAAACAAACAACAACAATAACAAAAAAAGAAGCTGCTGACAAGAACAAATAGGCCAGAGAAGGTTCTATAATATCACACAGAACTAAAATAAGAATATGGCAGAACTGAAAACCTAGAAACACCATGGCCCACAGAATCACCTAAGCAGGGCTCATAGCGGCTCACAGAGACTGAAGCGGCAATTACAGTGCATATATGTTATTGTTGTTAGTATCTTGTGGAACAGAGTGGGTATATCTCTGTAGCACAAATCTTAACAGGTCTTACTAATAAAATCAAACCTGAAGCCAGGTATTCGGGTAAATGCTGGAAGATCAGAGAAACAAAACAAGCCACAGCTACCTCACCTTGCCAGTTCCTCAGCTGATCCTATTTCCTCAGACTTGAAACCCCTGAGTCCTCATCCAGAATGAATCTCAGCTGAACTGCTGCTAAAAGCCTAGAAGCTTAATCAGCCTAGTTCCTGGTTTTCACGCCTTATATGCCTTTCTGCTTTCTGCCATCACTTCCTGGGATTAAAGGCATGAATCACCATGCCTGGCTGTTTCCAGTGTGGCTTAAACTCACAGAGATCCAGATGGATCTCTGCCTCTGGAATGCTAGGATTAAAGGCATGTGTGCCACCATTTTCTGGCCTCTATATCTAATGGCTGTTCTGTTCTCTGACTCCAGATAAGTTTATTAGGGTGCACAATATTTGGGGGAACACAATATCACCACATATCTCTGTCTCTTATGCCTGCTCTTCGGACAGTGTTCCTCCTATTGGATTGCCTCACTCAGTCCTGACATGAGGGTTTGTGCCTGGTATTATTGTAACTTTTTACACCATGTTGGTTGATATCCCTGGGAGGCCTGCTCTTCTCTGAAGGGAAATGGAAGAGGAGTGGATCTAGGGGAGAGGGGAGGTAGGGTGGAGACTTGGAGGAGTAGAGGGAGAGGAAACTGTGGTCGGGATGCATTGCATGAGAGAATAAATAAAAAAGTAAAGAATAAAGAAATTAATTCCCCCCCCCAAAAAATCTAGAAGCACATCATTTTAGAGAAAAGAAGAATAATTTGAAGAGCTGCGGTAAAGGGGGCATCTCATCAGCCTTTAAATATTCCAAGCACCATCAAAGGATGTTTGGAGTTGGGAAAGAAAGGATTTCAACAACAAATTTCATTCCTGGTATGTTTTGTTATTCTATAGTTTATAATCACCTGCTGACTTTCTAAGAAGCCTGCTGTACATCCATAGAGGTGGAGAGAGATAAATGTACTAACTCCACCAAATAAGAATATCCCAGAGGTATCATGAGGATCACTGTGTCCACAAGAAAGCAGGCCAGTCCTACTTGGACCAAAGACTTCAAGAAAAAAAAATAAGACCTAGTATAGGTGCCACAAGAAACTACACAAATATGGTGATTTATAAAAATAATAAATAACTTTTTAAGTAAATATTACAAAATATTCACAAACCAGACCCTACCAAGTAGCTCTTAATCCTCCTTAATGATCTTAATGCTGATCAGATATCAGCAGGCTTGAAGGTCATTGAGGATGGAATGGACTCACCCTCAAAATCATGAGCTTGTAAAACTTGCTCCAAAGAACGGGATCTCTATTGTGTCTCTCCCGGGATGGACACATGACACATGACATGATCCCTATATAATTGGGACTTTCTAATGAATAGCAAAGACAAGTCATTGCCTAATCCCTTAAGAATTCATCCCATGGCCAGGCGGTGGTGGCGCACGCCTTTAATCCCAGCACTCGGGAGGCAGAGCCAGGTGGATCTCTGTGAGTTCAAGGCCAGCCTGGGCTACCAAGTGAGCTCCAGGAAAGGCACAAAGCTACACAGAGAAACCCTGTCTTGAAAAACCAAAAAAAAAAAAAAAAAAAAAAAAAAAAAAAAAAAAAAAGAATTCATCCCAATGGGCCCGTCAATCACCTGGATAGGAAATGCCCCAAGAAAAGCTGCATAATCTAGAAACTTCAGAAATAGTGTAAAGCCTACCTAAAAATGTTGGTGAGCTCAGTGATCTTTCTGGTCAATGCCCACTCAGCCTCTTGAGAATGTTTTCTTCCACATGATATCTCTAGCCATGGCCCACTCTCCTCCCTTGGGGTCCCCACCTTTCCCTGGATGAATGCTGCCTATCTTCTCCACTGTACCCTGTGTCTCTTCTGGATTCTTTCAACAGAGATCACAAAGACCTAAGGGCCCAAGAGAGTCCAGAGCAAGATGGAAATAGCAATATAGCTTCAGAGACAACAGCTTTTAATTTTTCTACATTTACTTTTTGTCTTTCCTTTTATATACAGTATTTATATTTTAAGTACCAGATTTCTATGCCATTTGTCAATACCAACTTATTATTCCTCTACTCTAATACTGCACAATAATACCATTAGATCACTTTTGTTGTTGCTTTATTTACACATTCCTCCATTCAAATTTGTAGAATGCTAGGGATCAAGCTCAGAGCTTTGCATATACTGGGCAAGTGATCTACCCCTGAACTACATCTCTACTTATCTCCGTACACTCTTAACTAAAAAACTCTCTTTTTACATCAGCCACATATAAAACTGTACCATGACCACTTCATCTTGGCTTCTTGCTTTTTCCATCAATAAACAGCTGAAGATGTATTTCAGAAGTAGCATGCTTATCTGTTATACATAAAGCCACTGAGCTCAATTTTCAACATTGCACCAAAAATAGATAGCATATCTATTCTAAATAAGTTTACTTTAGAAAAAAGCTATATTGTTTTTTATGTAAACAAGATTTCCTCACAGTTTCATAGTTCAGTGTCAACTAAAGAAGACTATAGAACATAATCTCATTTTCATTCTCTAATAAGAGCCCAATCATGCTGAGTTTTATGTGGCTGACTATCTTAGGTGCTGTGAAGAGCACTTTCTATTGCTGTAAAGAGACACCATGGCCAAGGCAACTCTTATAAAAGAGAGCAGCTAATTGGTGACTTGCTTATAGTTTTAGAGAGAGAGAGAGGGAGAGAAAGAGAGAACACATCTGGCATAGGTTTTTGAGAGTTAATCCACCTATACCTGTCAATCACTTTGCCAGGAAACCAATCTACAGGAAAGCTGATTCATCTGAAGATATGCTAAGGCAATGGGAGGAATAATTATCCTCTTAAGGTATTTAAACCTTCCAGGAGTCCCACCCAGAGGCAGTTACTTAAGGTACCTTCACCATGTAGCACTATCAAGTCTCCTTGCTATTCTACATTTTAACCTTAAAATATGTGGCCTTTCCTTTTCTTCTTTTCTATCATTTCTTTGGACACTGTCCAAAATCTTAATTATGCTTTCCCTGGTACTCTGGACTTTCTCACTATTTCTCTGACCTCCATGCCTAACTTAAAAGGCATGATTTTTTTTTTCTTCTTGTCTGCATCCCTTAGGCAGCTCCCAAGATTCACACCTTGTTTACCCTGTTGTTTTCCTTTCTTACTCTAATAAGATGGTGCTTGGTCTTCCTTCTAAGTCTATTTAAAATTTTTTATCAATATGACTAAAAAGCCATGAAAGGGAACCTCAATTTATCAGTAACAATGGTTGTTTTACCTGGAAGTTCTGATTTGTATGCACATGTGCATACGTGCCCTAAGAAATATTGCATGAGACAGATCAGAGAGTGAAGGGAAAATCCTGAGGGTCAATGAAATTCAGCCTTTTAATTCAGCTCCACTGTTGCAAAAAGCAGGAATAATTTTAAACATTCACGAGTTAACTGAAAAGTATTCAAGGACGCTAGAAAGCAGCAGTTTTAAGTGGCTTTCCCTGTATGTTTATTATTGAAAAATTCTGACCCTCCCACAAACTGAAGATAGGGGCAATATCTACTTCAATGATGTAATTCAAAGACACAGCTTCTTGATCCTTGACAGATATATGCCTGAGTTATGAAGTTAGCAAGAAAAGGAGACAAGATTCATATTTCAAAGGAACATAGAAAGAATTAAAAATGTAAGTTTTCTAACGTAAATGATCTACAGAAGGGAGGGTCAAAGACCTAGTGTCATAATGAAGCCTACCTAAGTTTAATGAATGGAGTTTGCCCTAAATGTCCATGTGGGATGATCCAGCTATGCCACTATCACATATTCTCGGAGGATATTATAGTCCACCTCAGAGATATCTGCTCATCCAGGTCACTGCTGCACTACTTGCAATAGCCAGAAAATGGAAATAGCCTAGATGTCTATCAATTGGTGAACAGATAATAAAAATGTGGTATATTTGTACAATGAAATATTTATTATTCACCTGTTTAAAAAAAAAACCACAAGATTGCAAGATAAATGGATGGAGCTGGAAACAATCACTCTGAATGAGGTAACCCAGACCCAGAAAGACAAACATTGGATATTTTCTCTCATTTGTGGACTTTAGCTTAGAATATTCAGATATTTGTGTTTCATTTGGAATTCCCACAGAGGTCAGTAAATGGAGGAATTGGGGTGCTTTTCGGGGAAGGGAAGTAGGATACAGTTGCCCAAAGGGTTAAAGGGGAATAATGGAACAGGGAAAGTTTAAATTGTGTGTGGAGATATGAGGCCATAGTAAAGGAAGGAATGTTGAGGTGTGTAACTAAGACCTTCAAAAGAGTCGTAGAGAAACTTACTAATGTAGAAATTCCTAAAATATATACATGTTCATATATAAGAATAGTTAAAATACAGTTATCTTTAACAAATCAGAACATCCAGGTAAAACAACCATTGTTACTGATAAATTTCCAACTGACTAGCTTTAACTGTGTAGAAAGGTGCAAGGCACTCTACCAGAGGAGAAAAATCACCATCCGTCTTACCCAGCTGTAAACCCTGCAAGCTACCACAGCAACTGACCTGGCAAGATATGGCTACTGGTACAACAATAGCATGAGCATCATGGGAGTAATCAACCCCTTTCTGATTTGATTAAGTCTTGCTCCCTAAGATGAAACCCATACCTGGCACTAGTATCAGGGACAAAAACTACAGCAAGACAGTCATTGGCCCTAGGGGAGAACCTACTACTTTTATTTTGTTAAATGAAGGGCATTAGATTGAATCCTAATGATGTATCATTATACCCATAGATTAATGCTTCTCTCTACTCTCACAGAGGAATTTCTTTTTGCAGTAGTAGGCAATTCACAGAGACACTCATAACTGGTCAAGGTACAGAGAAAAAGACACTACAGAATTCTCAGCCCTAAAGTAAACATCTGCATCACACCCTTGCCTTCTGGGCCTCGGGGATTATTGTAGAAGAGGAAGAGGAAAAGACTGTAAGTGCCAGAGTACATGAGCAAATACAAGGAAATGGGGCTCTCTGGAAGTTACCCGTATGAATTTACAATGGTTTTGACAGCATGCAAATGGCCTGCACAAGCTCAAGCCAGAAAAAAAAAATCCAGCATGGAGAGGGGAGGTAGGCAAGAAGCCCCATCCCTGGTTGATGAGATAGCGGCAAATGATTGCTTCTAGAAGAGGAATAGTCAGTCTTCTCTAAGGGTGTTGTACATGGCAGGTGGACCATGCTTCCGTGGAAAACCACAGATGCAAGTGTACACAGGTAACACAGTTTAGACTTGATAGCTTTTTGCTTTTTGTTTTTTTTTTTTAAAGGTTACACACAGTTGGGCTGCTAGGAAATGGGGATGGATCTGGGAGTAGTTTGGGGAGGAGAATGAATATGATCAAAATATGCTTTATGAAATTCTAAAAGAATTAATTTAAAAATTAGGGAAAAAAATCTGTGCATGTATCTGTTAGGTGTGTATCTTACCGTATCCCTAAAAACTTCAATCTTTTAGTTTCCTGCTATCTCATTCTTTCCTTTAAATCTTACCGTTCTCATCAATTACACAGGGCCCCAAACCCAACAGGTAAATACTGAATGGATTAATGAGTGAGTCATGTTGAAGCTCTGATATAATTTGCTACAGTAATTGCTGGTTCCCATTGTGTGTTTTGTGTTACTTCACAGATACCTCACAGCTTCCCTGGATATTTAGGAAATTCACTCAATGTGTGTTCAGACATCACCAGTCTGATATTCTGCTATACCCTGAGAATTAATGAAGATGGACTGACCATGGAGTCCCTAAAATTACAGCAATTAGAGAATCATCAAGTGCAATGCAAATGCTTCTGGGAGGAACAGTCTTGTCTAAAACAATAAAATGATTTGGATAGCTCCTCAGTGTATAAAAGGTAGCATCAACCTGTTTCACTATTACCTTTAAGAGTCTTCACTGTGAAACCAAAGAGTCTTTACACTTCACTTTCCTCCACACCACCGGCATTCCAACTTCACTGAGCAATTGCTCACTTTCAATCACACCCCATTAGCCGGGGCATATAACCATTCTTTTATTCTGAAACAAAAATAACATATTATTTACTGTCTCTATGCTAACTGTATGTGCACAGTGCTGATCTTTGCGAAAAGAGGGTCATTCCTTGAATTTAGAAATAGAACTTCATCTGAAATATGCAACTAGTTTGTTGATTGTCATAATTCTCCAAGTCCCTTAGAAATGTGGCATGGAGCAGGCGAGGACCCTTCAGCAGCTAAAGGCACTCCCTGCCAAGCCTGAGGACTTGGGCTTGAGCCATGGAACAAACATGTTGCAAGCAGAGAACCTAAGTCTGACTTCTAGATGTATACATCATGGCATATATCCACCTACACACACACACACACACACACACACACACACACACACACACACACAAATAATGTAGATTTTTATTTTACTATCTAGAAAAGAAATGTGAATTGAAGTGTGTGCCCCATACACACAATACCCATGCCTCTGTTAAAGATTTTACAAGGCTGATTGATTAGAATTTCATGATTACAGAGAATGAGAATATTACATATTCACTGCTAAATTATCTCAAGCTATCTTTAGTCTCCTTAAGAGTCATTCATTGCCCACTCCTATGTCTGACCCAACTTCATCTAACTGAGGCCTTTGAGATGTATGAATAAACTACTAGAGTCCACTCCCCACACCATGCTAGGAATGTCATTGCACACCATGTGACCTGCAGAAGTTCTCCTTCCTTTGTCGTAACCACCTACCCTGCGTCCCCACGATGTATTTGGTAAATGCCTTAATTTATGCCTATAGAAAGTTCACAGAGCTGATTCCACATTGAAACGTGTTGAGGCCATCTGAAACATGGTCACTCGTATTTGGCTCAGAATAAACTACCTTTTCTTCCCTTTGAGGTGAGAGTTGTTTTTACATCAACAGAGAAATTATGCTGTTAGAGCCAAAAACTAGGGCAACAAATTACACTCCCAGTTTCACCTTGATACAAAGAGATGGGGTGCCTGGGCTTCTATATGGTGAGTCAAGAAAGAGGAGCCTCTGTAGGACCCCTCAAATGGCCTTTAATGTTATCTGTCCCTCTCCCTGATTTCTTAAGGAAACACATTCAGTAATTCCTGGTATGATCCCCTGCATGGTCCCCTTTCTTGGCAGCCCTTACCTTCCACTGCTAAGATGGTTCTTTTCTTTTGACATGGAGCGCCCATACCCTTAAATAGTAGCCTCCTTGAGGTCAGGGAATGTATTTTATTCTCACTGTTACAGCCCAGCACTGTTGTTAAGTTGAAGAGAGATTTAATACAATTAGTTTGATTTCCTATTAAAAGTCCACCTAACGTCAAATGTATCTGAGTGTCAGGGAGAGAGGAAGAAGTTCTTGGGGCTGTTTGATTCTGAAGGATAACATAGTGTTTGCTAAGAGGAAGCAGTGCAGTACTCTGCATCAGTACCATCACTTTCTGCCATCTTCGTCTTCATTTCCTCTAAGGTACAGTACCATTTGGATATAGATACTTCAAGCCCCTTCTCTACAGGGACGTGAACAATGTCCTTGGGATAACTAAAGAGACACCTGCAATTTTTCTGACACTCCTTGGCGCCACCTGATGCCTGGGTATAAACTGAAATGGAGAGTGGAGGAAGAGGGCTAGAGTGGCCTAGTAAGAGTATGCAAATTCAAACGTCAGAGTCTATTCCTGCCACTCATGGAGATCTTTATGATGCTTAACTGGGTGGACTCAGCCTCACAAGACAGCCATATTCCCTGTGTCTCTACCATCCACTACCAGACAAGCAAGCAGTTTACATTGAGTGCTGTTTCTTGGCAAGGCATGGTTCTAGGCACTTTATCTGTGCTTACTCACCTAATTTGCATAAAATTATCACATTTCCATTTTGCACAATAAAATGAGTCAAGGAAATTCATATCATTTGAAGTAAATAAAAAAAAAAAAACAGGATCTCCATGGTGACCTCTGCATCTTGAAATGGCTGTTTCTGGCCCACCGGGATGCTCCCTGCAGGAAGCCTCTTGCTAGGATATTACAAATGCTGACTAGCTCTCATAGAACCCCCACAATGCAGAACAGGCTATCTGCTTCCTCTCTTCCTGGTTCTAAAGGCTATGATGGCCTCCCAGTGTTCATAACTGTAGCTGTGTGCCGCCTGCACTTTTGTTGGGGTCTGTACTCTGAGAGAGATCATTCATTAGTCACAATCAAATCAGGAGCTCTTTATTAGAAAACTCATCTTTTGGTGGACCCAGAGACATGGCACTGATCCCTGTGTCTATGTTAATTTGTGTTCACTGAGTAACTTCTATGTCACTCCAAGAAGCTCTAGTATTAATATTTTTGACCTGGCAAAAGACAAAATAATTAACTCAATCATTTGAAACCCCTAACACAAATTTTAGCTACAATTAGAACACAGAATGAGAGGGAAAGTCGGTGACCTGTGCTCTTTCTAGTGGTGTTGAACATTGAAAGATAAGGGAAAGTGGTTCCATCCTGTGAGCCCTCAAAGACTAACGGGATGTTTAGTCCAATGCCTCACAGAATACAAATAGCTGTATATTTGGCAACACAGTTCTGAAGTCCAAATTAGAGCAAGAAGTGTTTGTTTACATATGCAAAGTCAAAGTGAGGACAAATGCAAGCCTCAGTGCACTTCTGGACAATGATTTCCACATGAATATTTTCCTTGCCATTTCTGAGTGGGCTAAGGCCAGTCTAATGGTCTCAACTCACCATTGGAGACACATACAGCTTTAAAATTAGAGCTCAACTCACACTTACCAGGGAAATTAATTACTATGCCATAGAGCCTCTGAAAGTAGCCCTCTTGGAAAGCAATGTGCTTGGGTCTCATTTCTGAACACTTCACCGGACTCACACGGCCATGAAAAAGAGATTAGAAAGAATTGCTGGACTAGAACCTTCGGCTCTCCCACTTTGTGTCACTCTAAAGCCCATTTGAATTCTAAACAAAATGAAGGTCTGTAACATAATTAGAAAAGTCAAATCCCAACTTGAATGGTTCACTGTTTCTCTCCCAAGGTGTTAAGTGCATTCTGTGTGCAACCACACATGTTTGAATAGCGATGCCGTTTATCTATTACATGGGTCTACATTTGATGTTTAGGTTGATAGCTTTTTCTTTCAAGTTCTTGTAGAGTTAGAACAGTACTAGGGTGGCTGTGATATTTTGTAAAGTGAACTTGTTGTTGAAAAGGTGTGTGTGTTTATGTCTAATTTAGTGTTAAAGGATCAAATCCAAGACCAAGAGCTGCCAAAGCCTGTGTCATGAAATACTTGACCATCCTAACCCTGTTCCCCTGGGAGGCATTCTTTACATTTTCCTTAGGAGGAAACTCTACTAAAGTACCTTATGTTTATGGAGCATTCTTCATCTTATGAAGTACCTGGACACATATTATCTTATTTTGCCCTTTTCTGACCTGTGTATGCATGTTTGGGGGGATGTATGTATATGGGGATGTGTGTAGACACATGTGTGTCCACATGCAGAGGCCATAGATAGTCTTGAATGTCTTCCTTGATTGATCTCTTCATTATGCACTAAGTCGGGGTCTTTGACTTGAACCCAGAGGTCTCCAATTAAGCTAGTCAAGCTAGCCAGGCTGCTTTATTAATTTTACCCCTACCTCCAAAGTGTTAGATCATAGTTGAGCTGCCACACACGCCCAGAATTTGTCTGTGCCTGTGACCCAAGTCCTGGTACTCAGGCTTATACAACAGCACCTTTGCCACTAGCCATTTCCCCAGCCTCTTTACTTTCTTAACACCCTCTGATATGGGCAGAGTAAATGACCCACATTTTATAACAGAGAAACTGAGGCTTGGAGGAAGTAAGTTTCTGATCCAAAATTGAAAAGATAATAAGAATAGATTAAAATCCATGTTTACACTAACTAGTTCCAAGGCAGAAATGTCTGGATTCTGCCCCACCTAACACAGTGCTGTGGGGTGGGGCAGGGGTAGGGATGAGGATACAGCCAAGGCAGACTTGGTACACCAAGGATTTCCATTTCCTGTCTTCAAAAGTCAAGTGTGGGGGCTGGGAGATAGCTTAGAAGATAAGATCACTAGTTGTATTCTAGAGGACCTGGGTTTGATTACCAGCACCCAGAAGGTGTTTCATACTCATCTGTAATTCCATTTCCAGAGGATCCAATGCCCTCTAATGGCCCCTATAAGCACTACACAGGTAATGAACAGATACATATGTAGGCAAAACACCCACAAACATACAAAAAAATCACCCCCTTATTTTTTGCCCAATGCAGAATGATCAGCCTTGAAGTCATATGCATACAAAAACAAAAACAGATTTATATATTTGTGTGTATATATATATATACAATATACTATACATAAATATATGTATACATTATACACAAGTATAATATTATAAATAAAGAAAATAAGGCCATCAGTTTGAGAGGAGATGGGGACAACATGATGGGTATAGGTAAAAAAGAGAAGGGGGAAATTATATAATTGTATTTCAATTTTAAAAATATATTAAATAAAAATTTGAAAGCAAAAATAAGTCAGGTGTTCAGACTTCTTGAGACCACATCAATTTCTTATGGAAAATACTCCTACCTTAATAAATTGATATGACCCTTTTTAATGTTTAATTATTAGAAACCAATTTGTCCTTTCATTTCCCCTATGACAATAAGGCAGAAATTACCCAGAAGAGCTCACTGCAGAGAGTAAGCTGAGGAGCTGATGGGTAAAATCAGACCATGATTGTGACTACCACCAGCCAGCTGCCATGTGGGTCCTGTGCATGTTGGGTTCTTGTACAGATGTAGCCCAAGTATGCTTCTGCCTTATTAGCCTATCTCCTTACGTAACTGACCTTAAGCTGTTATGTAACAGTGCAAGGCTATGATTCAGTGTACTGTTCTTTCCCACTCAGTATTATTAGAAGCTATTGGGGAAACGCTGCTGGTGCTCTCCAGAAAGGAGTCTTTTAATCTTCTATTTAAAGACCTTGTGTTTTCCTGTGATGAGGAATAAAAGCTAAAGCTGCCACATACACGACACAGCATGATAATCACTATTTTTGTGACGTTTGGTCATCGCCAGAACAGTTTATGTAGTCGACAGATAAGAAAAAAACATTAAGTACAATTACTACGTGATAAACACACATCGGGTGTGCCAGATAATGTATTACTAAAGATATCAATGTGGATGAGTTGAGTCACTTAATTAAAATTTCCTAACAAGGCATAAAAGAGGAAACTGAGTAGTATCCCTGAGTGTCAATGTGTTATAAATATTAAATCATCTCTTATGGGATTTTCTTCCTAAGATGTGAACAGTAGTACATGTGAATATACTTTTTAAAGTTGAAATAGTAATGCTCAATATAAAGAACATTATTAATAGGTGTTGATATACCTTTGGGGAAAAAATGTCCAAAAGGAATTGTTTATGAAGTCCATGAAAGGGGGATTTTAAAAAACACTAACAAAGGGAGTTCACTAGAGTTTGTTAGCATTGCTTTTGGTCCTGCAGTGGCTGCTCACGGATACCATCATGCATTTGCAGCACCCATGACTTTCTTCCCTAGTTACCCAGATCCCTATAGCAGGCACCATTAAACTGCCACTCCTCTAGACTTGTGCTCTGAACTTCCAACTCTTTGTCAGAACACTCAGACTACCTCGTTTCTTTCTTGTTAAGCAATTCCAATCTGGAGAAGATTCGTTCTTCACAGCTTTATTTGACATCTGGTGGCTTATTCATTCAACAATGTCATGCCTAAAGGAAGATTTCTCCCTGTTTCCTTCACTATCTCCTACCACCCCATCCATGTACAATTACCTATCATGCTGCAATATCATAATCGTATTAGAACCACTTAAGGGCTGGTGGGACGGTTCAGTGTGTAAAATGCTTCCTTAAGCATGAGGACCTGAGTTTGGATTTCCAGAACCCACGAGAAGGCCTGATGCATCAATATACCTGTAACCTCAGTGCTGGGGACAGGGGTGGGGACAGAACAGCCTTGGGCTCTCACTTGGGCCAGTTAGTCTAGGTGAAAAGAGTGAGATCCAAGCTCAGTGAGAGGCCATGCCTCAAAACAAAACAAATGAAAGAAGCAACAATGTCCACCCCTGGACCTCACACACAAACACCTAAACATTAACAAGAATCACCGTTTCCCTGGAGAACTTCTGGTGTGTGACTAAAAGATCATTTTGTTTTTCTGAGTCATTAACAAATGGTTCTAACAAATTGAATTGGGAACTGTACTAGCAGCTCATTTTCCTTCCAGCAGATTAACCTGGGTGCTGGGAGGTGCTGGGGCCAGTTCTTTGGAGACTGAGCCCTGCTTCTTTCTGACAATTCATTTCTAAAGCAGAGTCAGCTCATGAGAAAACAAGAAGAGTAGGTCACAGCCCAGAAAGAATGATTAGTTCCAAGAGGTTGACCAGATCCACAAATATAGACACTGTTCTCTCAAGCAAAATGAGTTTTCCTTCTGCTTTGGTGTGTTCGAATTTTTCATACAAGTTCTCACTGTCTATCCCAGCCTGGCTTGGTAATTGTTATCTCATCATCTTCCTGCCTCAGCCTCTGATGTGATAGGATTACAGGTATGTGCCACCTCACTTGATTTTAAAAAGATTTTAAGGTCACATGTCTCATGAGTAAAGAGATGAGGAAGGTTCATTGGCAGCTTCACTGAATTAAAAGAGGATCACCCCAATCTGTATCCAAAGGAAAGAAAGAAGGAGGGAGGAAGGGAGAGAGAGGGAGAGAGGGAGAGAGGAAGAAAGAGAGGAAGAGAGAGAGGAAGAGAGAGAGAGAGAGAGAGAGAGAGAGAGAGAGAGAGAGAGAGAGCGAGCGAGAGAGAGAGAGAGAGAGAGAACATGAGACCAAACTTGGTATGTTCTTCTTTCAATGCCCAAATAGAATAATACTGATACTTCCAACATCGTGGGCAAAAATAAAGAGAATACTGTTAAAGAATGAACACAAAATAAAAGTATAGGAGAGTGTACTTACATGCCAAGCCCCTAATGAGGTTCAAATATATGATTTGTGCAGGTTGTCTTCCAAGTGGCACACACTTGAATAAACCTTGACTGCAATGAGCAAGCAAGGAAGGGGAAAAATTGCCTTTTGCTTGAGAAAAACTAAAGCAAATAAAGTATCTAAAATCTTATATTTCTCAAAAGTAATACAAGAGGCGATGGGAATAGGGAGGGGAGGGGTGTTGACATTGACCATGAGGTAATAACTGACTAAAACCCAGCTATCTTCTTCTCTCTGGTTCTGTGATTTAGAAAATGTCCACAGTATGTACTCACTAGGAAAGGACCTATAGACAGCAACACAGACAGCTGTGTCTGCTAACCAGACTGGTCAACAGGGAGTAATCTAAAATGTTCAAATGGCCTGTGTGCTGACTGGCCTCCTTAATATTAGTGCCTTAATCTATAATGCCGCTCTTTAATCCAGATCCTGTACCCATGTGTCAGCCAATAACTACAGATTACTTACAGCCCTCTCTTTTTCTTAAGATGGTTGCTGAGGCTGGTTCTTCACTAGACACAGAGTGGCTTGATTGATTCATCCTTCAGAGTATAAGCAATTTCAGTCACAATCCTGATCTCTGAGATAGGGACTCATGAGGAGCACTGAGTCCTTTACCTTTGAAAGGTATAGGATTTGATCAGCCTTCTGGGTGATCACACTGCATGGATATTCTGAGTTCTACCTCTCTTGGCTAGCAGAGACTTAGCCTGCCCTTTGCTACAGAATATCTTTCAAACAATATTTGTGTAGGAATAGAGTGGAAAGATAAAAATGATGTTTAAGGAGAGCACTCCAAAGAGAAGGCGGATTTATATTCTATTATAAAATACTGAAGTTCCTAAAATGCTAAATCCCTCTGCTGTAACACAACCAACTCCACATATGGGGAGGTTCTGGGCCTTTTCACCACCAGTCCATTTGGGAACTGGGTCTCAGTGAACCAATATAAGGTATGCTGATATCTGTCCTGCCTTCTGAAACAAAATAAAGACCTTTATCTCTAACCCAGGGGTTTCATACCTTGCCTTAATGGAACAGTTACATGATAAATTATCATGTAAGTAGGATATAATCTGAGACCCTTTACTGATCTTGCCATTGCTAAAGCTACAATGGTAAATCAGGTATCAGGTGTGGCTGACAGGAAAGTGACCTGTATTGAGATTTACTGAAGAAAATATCTTCAGCTAATTTCATTAGGAAAGACTCAAGTTAAAAATTAACACTGACTGCCAAGTGAGCTCAGAAGCGTACTGTAACATGTGCATGCTCCACCAACACTCACATTTCCAGGGTACTTGTTTCACCACTGGCTATAGGATCAGCCATTAATGAATATTTACTGGATGGTAAAACTCTACATGATTTTAATGCATTGAAGATCAAGAAGGAGCCTCATATTAGTTGTGTTAACTTTGATTTTCATCTTTTAAAATTAGTTCTTTACGTTACATAAAGGAGCCTTGGGCAATAGCTCAGTGGATTAAGCACTTGGAACACAAACATGAGGCCAGGAGTTTGGATCCTTAGACTCTAAAACCCTGGCAGTGGTGGCAACTGTCCAGGACTCAGCAGGCTGAGCCAGGGCCCCCTCTGTTCAAGCTGGATAACAAGGTGAGCTCTGGGTTTAGTAAGAGACCCTGTTTCAATAAAGTGGAGAATGATATAAGAAGACACCCAGCTTCAGGCATAGGCACACACACACACACACACACACACACACACACACACACACACACACCAAACAGTACAGGAAAGCTAATAAACTTGCATCACTACTGAGAGAATTAAGTCTGAAATAATAATAAAAAATGGCTTAAGAAGTTTAAAGTCTCATAGTCTCATTTATTATTTCAAATGTTTTGCGTATTTCTTGTGTAGTTAATATGCCCCAATTTTGTGTATAATACTCAGGTTGTCAAAATAATCCAGAGATTTATGCAAAGTCAAACCAGGACCAGTATTCCTGAACTGCAAACAAATCCCTGCTGTGGTCCCTACCATGCATAACGGTGACTCTTCTTAACAGATTAAATGAACAGATTTTGTGAAAATGAAATTACATACACACAGAGCTTGACTTTAGAGTCTTCTACCATTGGGTTTTTGACACACCCATTAGAGTGCCACAGTTAGATATAAAGAACTGAAGCTCTTAATGCTCTCATCCCTATCAGAAGAGCAGAATATCTCAGTTACTGAGTTTTTAGTGAAGTAGAGAAGTGTGCAAGCTTCTAACAGGCTTACTATTCTTCTGGAGTCTGAAAAGATGAGATGTTAACTTATATTAATACATGTAGCTATGGACTTTTAAAAGGGCATTAGTGACTATGACTATTGAAGAAGTAGAATTTTTTCCTTTTATTTTTTTACTTAACCACAGCCATGATTTATTGCTTGAAAACTGTCATAAAAGAAAGTTAATTGATTTTTGTACTTCATACATATCATAGAACTCCTTAACCAAAATGCAGATTAAATAACCATGGCTTGATTGATGCCCAGTGGGGTAAGTGGAGAAATCAACTCTAATGAAAGTGATAAGGGTATCATGGAGAATAAACTTCTGCAAATTTGTAAAAACAGAAGAATCTAGTGACCCTAGAGAAACAATTCCTGTCTATGAGGAAAAGACTAGAAAGATCTGAAGTAAGGGTAAAGATGTAGATGAAGAAATAAATGGGTAAACACTGCTTTTGGAAAACTAAACAAAGAAAAATCGACAAGTTACTTACGGGAATAATGTGGCAATGATGTTTGGTGTGATTGAAATGTCAGGAGAAAGCTGAATATTCACAAAGTAGAGATGCTGAAGAAGAAAAGTGCTTAGGGTAATGGAAACGGGGGTTCCTGGGTATCTGTGGTCATCAGTGGATACAGGAGAGGATGAAGATACAGTGGGAGGTGGACACTGATGGCTTTGGAGGTACAGGATGAGGAAATCTCTGTGAACCACTTGAACACTAGTACAAACAGTGTGTGGATCTAGAAGGAAATTTTGAAGAGAGCTAAGGTGTGAAATTCTCATAGAGGATGAAAGAAGAGGCTTCCTAGGGAACTACACTATCTTGCAATCATAAGATTACTGCATATCAGCAACTACACAGCTTTGGCATGTACTGTTAATTACTTTCACATGCATGGTTCTTAATGAAATAAATGGTTCACTGAAACTTCTCCATTGTACTACTCTAGGGTCACCTATGATATCCAGGTTGTAACGTAAGTTTGTCAGTGGAGGAATATAGTCAAGTCTTCCAGAGCAAAGAAAGCCAGGAGCCTGGGTTAAAGGATTCTGGGGAGTTGAACAAGACATGGAAGGCAGAGATAAATCTTGAAAACTAAAACCAACTCTCAAAAGATTTCCTAGTTTCCTTTTGCCAGAGTCACTTTTTTGTATCAGAAAGGTAAAAGACATAAGGTCCTAGCTACTTTTACTTAGTAAGGGTTTGTTTATATTCCATGGGGGAAAAGTTCAGTGTTCCTATCAATCTATCCCTTTCTTAACCCATTTCCTTCCTTCCTTCCCTTCCTTCCTTTCTCCCTCCCTCCCACATTCTCTCCCTCCCTTCTTCACCCAACTTCTCTCTGAAGGAAATGAGATGAAGCATTATGAAAACTCAGAAACTTCTGATTGTAGGTTTATGCAGTTCTCTGATACAGGGATGTCTGCCCTCACCTTTGGAGACTAAGGGCCAGGAATCCCCACAAGATGTTCCACAAATAGTTAATTGGTCTTTACCTAATCCAGAAACCTGACATTACATACATACATACATACATACATACATACATACATACATACATACACACACCACACACACACACACACACACACACACACACACACACACACACACAC
>CABHPR010135469.1:49560-65083 GCA_902168415.1 Peromyscus melanophrys
CACACACACACACACACACACACACACACACACACACACACACACACGTTAGAGGATTCAGGCTCTTAAACATAAGCTTCTAAAACTCTGAGGGTCAAGACCTGAAGTATATCCTTCAGACTAACAAACTTACATTACAAGTGGGCTATCACAAGTGGTTCAAGATTGTGGACGGTGGAGACATTTGGCTGAACCCGTGCTTCATTAAGAAGAGTCATGCCACTTGCTCAACTATGCTCGCAACAGCATTATTCGTAATAGCCAGAACCTACAAACAACCTAGATGCCCCTCACCTGAAGAGTGGATAAAGAAATTACACAACGGAGTATTACTCAGCTGTAAAAAAACAACAATGACATCATGAAATTTGCAGGCAAATGGATGGAACTAGAAAATATCATCCTGAGTGAGGTAACCCAGACTCAGAAAGACAAACACGGTATGCATTCACTTATAAGTGGATACTGGATGTAAAGCAAAGGATGACCAGACTATAACCCCCAGCTCCAGAGAAGCTAGCTAACAAGGAGGACCTTAAGAGAGACACATGGGTCGACCTGGGAAGAGGAAATAGGTGAGATCTCCTGGGTAATCTGGGGGTAGGGGAGGGGCAGTAGGGGAGAGAGGATGGAGGATGAGAACTTAAGGGAACAGAATGATCGAGCTGGGGGAGGGACAGATGCAGGTGGGAGGGGCTTGGTCCTGCCTCAGCTGAATGTACCAGGCTTTGCTGACTCCCCATGGGAGCCCTTATCCTTTTGGAGGAGGGAATGGGGGGTGGGTTGGGGTATGGGGTGAGGTGGGGGGGACGGGAGGAGGGATGAGAGGGGGAAATGTGGTTGGTATGTAAAATGAAAAAAACTTAAATAAATTTAAAAAATTATATTTAAAAAAGTCATGCATGTGAAAGTTTAAGGTCTGCGACATGAGAAATGCACAGACTAGGCAGTGTAAACAAAAACCATTTTGTCTCTGATTTCTGAAGCCTAGGAAATCTGTGATCAAGGCAGATCCAATTCCCTGTTCTTACATGGCCACTGCTTACTGTGTCTTCACCCAGTAAAAGCAGAGTCTGATCCCCTCACCCAATTATAGACTCATGACTTCCATTCATGAAGGCTCCACCACCATAGCCTAACTCAGATTGCAATGAGGGGAGGGGGTAATTGGACAAAAATATACAGTCTGTGAGGTGCACTGAATACCAAGCTACCAAGTACCACAGCCTGGCCAATTTCTCTTCCAGGCGGAAGACTGTCTTTTGGGGAATGAGGAAAGGTTCATTTAGTTTCTAACTTCAATTTCTGAAATCCATGGGAAGATTTTATAGATCCAGACTTTTCACTCATGTATTCACAGATCTTTCACTTTGCTAATTAAGTACCAGAAATTTTAACATAACAATTGTTTTGTTTTTGCTGTTAATGTAATAGGAGGATGATAGGGATTAGGATTGTTGTTTATTCAGACCAAGGTGATAGTGCATCCCGGTATCCTGTGGCATTTAAATTAGTGTGTGGTATCCTAAAATTCAGACAAACCTATGCCTCCAGCTCTGAGCAACGCAGCAGGACAGAAACATCTCTGCCAACAGAGGTGTTTTGGTGTGTGGGGGGGGGGGGGTAATTTTGTAAAGTTCTCCGTCTCCTTCCCAGTGAGAAAGATTGGGATGATTGTAATAAGACGCCGTGTTTCTGAGGTAAATTGTTTTCATAGTATTGTTTTCATCTATAATCATTTGTGCAGGTATTTTTTTCTGTTTCTTCAGTGTTCATGAAGAATGCTATGGATATCTTTGCCTTTCTATCCTCTTACCTCTAATAGCAAACTTCTAATAAGAAAAAAATAAAAGGATTAGCAAACAGCTGTGGAAATAAATTTACTTAAGACTAAGTATGCCCTTATAGTCTCCAAGAGATTTATTATTAATTGTAGATGTAGCCAAGGTGAACTTATGAGGGATTATGCACAAATGTAATCATTTATAAATTATTCACAGCAATTAGGTTTTGAAGCTTTTACTTATAGAATCTTAGTTTCATATATCTCGGGTCATCTAAGTCAACTATATATACCAGAATTTTACAATAATTTTAAAGATGGAGGTGCAGACTAAACAGGTCAAGGGGTTTCTTATCTCCTACAACCACCCTCTCCCTCATTGGTGAGAAAATCCTTGACATTGAACAAAATTCACTTCCACATCAGTTACATCTATTGATCTCAAGTCAAGCCAATGGTCCATCACAGGACCTTAGAGATTTTTCCTACTAGAGAACTCTCGAAGTTACTGAAGGTCAGTGCCATGTCTATTTTAATCTCCTTTTCAGTTAGTTATAGATCTTAACACCCAAATCGATGTTCTTCATGCTATTTTGATCAACTCTATCCTTCCCGTGATCTTGGACAATGATGTTCCAGCCCCTGCTCTGAGATCAAACTGCACCCACATCTCGTGTTTTATCCCCCAGGCATTCTCGACACATTTCCTTAGACATACAAGGTAAGGAAATGTAAGAGTGAATTGTTAGCTACAAAACAGTTGAAATTAGAAAGGGATCACTGTGTATCATCAAAACATTTCATTATGAAAGCTTCATTAATTGTTAAATTCAATAATCACTTAAATGTCATTAAGATTAAAAGTAATCTATAGCTTAATTTTATTTTAACATCACAATAATTTCCAATGCCTGAAGAGAAGTGAGAGCTGACCATAATGTAAGCGACATAGTAGAACTAGGTGATGCCAAAAGCAAAAGTCACAAATATCTTGAAAAGTGCAATCTGTATTTGTATCAGTCATTTACATTTTAAGCAAGAGTCAAAGGCATCAATACATGGTCAGAGCCTATAAATTTTTCTAAAATGGCCCCTAAACTACAAAGTGAAAATTTCATCAGAATTTTATAAGGGATAAAGAATAAAGTTGGTGTTCTGGGGTCCACATCAGCCCTACTAGCCTGGAGTCTAACATTTCAGAGCTCCCCATTGGCAACTTTTCCCCAGTTACTTATTTACTTCTGGTTTGTATCCTGATTCTTCATCTAACAGGCTGGCATTTATGTCCCTCTCTTGTTCCTAAGCAGTCAGTACACTCATTATTACTACAGCACCCCAAGTATAGACCACACCCATTATTACTATAGCACCCCAAGTGCAGACCACACCATTATTACTACAGCACCCCAAGTGCAGACCACACCCATTATTACTACAGCACCCCAAGTACAGACCACATCCATTATTACTACAGTACCCCAAGTACCAACCACACCCATTATTACTACAGCACCCCAAGTACTGACCACACTTGACAGAGCAACATTCCTGTAACTTTAGCACTGATAAAATCACCAGAAAAAAAAATAACAAGACAAATTGTCCAAATAAAGCCTCCCTTAGGATTCCCAATAAATAATCAAAGATCCACACATTTTAACTTCTTCCTTCTTCCTTCCAGCTTCAACTCTCTGAGGCACGTATGGGAACTCTGCTGCCTTGACTACAGAAGGCCAGGAAACACGGAGGGAGAGTTGCACCCCTGGAGTGAGGTGTTCTGGGTACAAGACCCTCAAGTGAGGAGAGCATCACTCCTAGATTCTCTTGAAGAAACGGAAAATGGAAATGTCTTTTTAAAGATCAAACTAAGGAGCACTGACATTTTCCTCTCCTGGTGGATTTTAGTTAGTCATTTTTCTAAAAATATTCCCAGTAACAGCTGTGCCTTAAATGGTCCTCAAAAGTGACACAGTCTCCCTAAATACTACTGAGATATGACTAGAGGTCAAGGCTTACAGAGTTCAATAAATATTAATGAATTCTCAAGCTAAAAATTTTCCTATAGAGCATTCAGCATATCCGCATTTTGTGTCATTTCCTACAGGAGATGAAATTCTAGACACAGCCAATGCTTATCTGATACCAGTATTGGAAATGATAAAACATTTATCATTGTGAAAGTGCTCATAAAAAAATTAAAAATAGCAATTTCATTGTTACAACTTCAGCAAAATCAAGTGTATTCATTTAAGTCCTTGATGCTTAAAAAAAAAAATCTTAGGGAACATTGTTAATACTCGATTTTCTAGCCTATCTGTCCTATGCTAAAAATGAACTGAGTAGAGAACTTAGAGACAACTTTGGCAACAGAAATTGACATCATCTCGGACTCTTCAGAAAGAAACACTCACAAAAATAAACACTGGCCACATGCCTGGGCCATATAAAGATTGGACCCGGTTCTGTGTAATGATGGAATGTTCAACACGCTCAAGCAATTCTGCTATAGATTAGCAAATCTTAGAAGAGATATTTATATTGAACTTTTTTTATAACCATAAACTCACAGAAAGGAGAGAGAAGGCAAACATAACAGTGTTTGGAAACTGGAAGCTGTTGGGCAAGTGACAACTTGTGTGTCAAAAACAAAAGAACCAAACTCTCCCTCAGCTGGCCATGGGTAAAGTGACAGCCTGAATGATAAAGATGTTCAAAGCCAAGAAACCAGCACTGGGAAGAGCTTGTGGAGGTGAAGGGTGACGATGAGGAACGTTACCTTATATTACAGACTCGTATCATACTGGAGGTTGATTCTCCATAGAGAATGAGGCAGAGGATCCCAGGACTGAGAAGAACGCAGGTACAGAAGTGGAGCTACCTCACTGCAAAGCTCAGCATGTTGAATGCTGAGAACCTCCTGGTAGTTCTGATGATCAGCTCCTGTACTGGAAGATTTTATCAACTTGACACAAACTAGAGTCATCTGGGAAGAAGGACGTCAACAGAGAGTGCCTTTATCAGATTGGCCTGTGGGCATGTGTGTGAAGCCTATTCTTGTGTGCTAATTGATTTTAAAAGGGCCTAGCCCACTCTAGTTGTACATATATAAGTAAGTGGGTGTGGGCTGTCCAAGAAAGATAGCTGAACATGAGCCAGTGTGATTGTGAGGAAGCCAGCAAGCAGCCTTCCCCCATGGTTTCTGCTTCAGTTCCTGATTGAGTTCCCACCCTTGATTTCCTCATTGATGAACTGTGACCTCGATGTGGAAGCCAATGAATCCCCTTCCTTCCTAAGTTGCTTTTTGGTCATAATATTAGTTACAGCAACAGAATCGAACTAGAACAGATCCCAAGTTCAGCACTCATTGTTCTCCAAGAAGAAGCTGAAAACTCTCTAGGAGATGAGATCAATCTAATGGAAAAGATCCAAGGACAATGATTTCACAACTGGTGCTTTAGTAGTCAGGTTACCAGGGAAAACTCGGGCTGATGTGTTGTGGGATATTACTTTAACTATGTAAAGGTGTGTTGCATTTGTTTATGTTACATTTGTTTAACTAGGCAAAAATGTGTTATATTTCTTTCACCTTGCCTGCCTAAGGTACCTGATGGGTCTAACAAAAAGCTGAATGATCAATAGCCAGGCAGTAAAGGGATAGGTGGGGCTAGCCGACAGAGAGAATAAGTAGGCAGAGGAATTTAGGAATGAGAGAGGAGAGGCGAGAGAATGAGGGAGAAAAAGAGGGAGATGTCCAGGGCCAGCCAACTAGGCAGCCACCAGCTGGCCACACAGAGTAGGACATACAGAATGAAAGAAAGGTAAAAAGTCCAAGGCAAAATGTAGATGAAGAGAAACAGGTTAAACTAAGTTATAAGAACTAGTGGGACAAACAGGAGATAAGGCCAAGCATTCATAACTAGTAATAAGTCTCCGTGTTATGATTTGGGAGCTGGTTGGTGGCCCAAAGAAAGCCTGCTACACTGATGCTCTGAACTCTGATTCTTATAGGAGCAGAGAAGGACTCCTGGTCACCTCTGGAGAGCCTCTAGGATATGGTGGGGAGGAGAGAGAGGGTAAGGAGGGAGAGGTACAGAGAGAGACAAAGAGAAACAGAGAGGAAACTTAGCAAAAAGACGACCAGAGGAACAGGAAAATTCAAAAGAAAATAATATCCTGGGGCTGGAGAGATGACCCAGCCAGTAAAATTACTGTCACACTAGACTGAAGACCAGTATCCAGGTTTCTAGAACCAAGAGAAAAAGCCAGGGATGGTGCTTTAAATCCCTACAATTCTATTCTGGGGAGGCAGGTACAGGAGAATTCCTGGAGGTCGCTTCTCAGATAGTCTTGCACAATTGATGAGCTCTGGATTCAGTTAGAGGACTTGTCCCAGAAAATAAGATGGGGAGTGATAGAGGAAGATGCTAATATAAACCCCTGGCCCCCACATGCATGCCCATGTGCACACACAAACTCACCATCTATCTACCCACACAAGTTGTACCTGCAAACTGCACATGTACAAATACACACAAAGAGAGCCCCACATACACAACATAAATTAATATCCTAAGAGAAATAAAAGTATTGCACCTGAGAAACAAGACTATAATGGTCTAATAAGAAATATTTATGGTTGCAGTTTTCACACCTCCTGTTACAGGAGTCTTTAGCATTCTTAAAAAAAACATTGAGAATCCTGAAAAGCTTTTGTTTATGGTGGTTATTCTATCATTGTTCTTCATATGAGAGCTTAAAAGAGAACCTGCTAAGTATTTGCAGAGTGGTTAGTATATTATACAAAATACTTAATGCATAGCATAAATAATGCATTTCTATGAAGAAATCATAAATCCAAAACAAAAAATTATGTGCCTTTGTGTTACATTGCTTTCCAAATCTCTGTAGCACACAGCTTAATAAAAACAAGCTGGACCCTTGTGTCTACTTCTGCATTCTATCTGTTGAATACAACACATGAGGTCATCTCTGGAAAACTGCACTCAGAAGGAGAGTTAGAAAGAGACAACCATCTCAGAGCTATTGTCATAACTTGTTGCCTTGTTGACTCTTTGAAAATTAGATGCTCTCAGCAACTAACTAAAAGCAAAGGCTTGGAATAAGAAATTTTTAGAAAAAAAAAGGATTTAGAAAAATGAAAAGCCAAACTATTAGAGAAGTAAAATCACTTTAAAGGGACAATATTATTCAGCTAACATAAGGAATTTCAAACTGAGATAGAAACGACAACAAAACATTCAAGACAGAAATGACTTGAGACGTTTGAAAAGCTGACGGCATGAGTTCTAGACCCAAGTCTTGTCAAACGCCCAAGTGAATGAAAGCAGACTTACACAAGGTCATAGCAGGTACAGACATTTCTGAAATGGAGCTGAAGAAAATACCATACATGTAGGAGGAAAAGTAGGCCCTGCCTAAAGCAACAGGAAAAAGAAATTCCAAAGTTCTCAAAAGCAATTCTAGAATCTGAAAGGAAATTGAACAATGGCCTCAAAATTCTGGAGGATAATTATAAGCAAAGACAGAAACACTGAAATGCAAGATGTCAGGGATTTTTTTTCTTCATGCATCCATTCCCAGAAAATGTGCTCAACGAAACAAGTGCTTAACCACATACAAAAGCAAGAAAATAACAGTAAATGGCATGGGATGCCAGAAAATCAGTAGACCCAACTTAGTGGGGGGCGAGGGGGGGGGACAGAAAGAATACCCAGCTTCCTGTGTAAAAGTTGGTCACAGATACTAAGGGCAATGTCTCCGAAAGGTAGGCCTCAGGAGAAGGTGCCTACAAAAGACAATGTTTAAATAATCATGAGCAAGTTTGGCATTAAATGTGGGTTGATTTGATGGAAAATTAAGCTAATTTGCAAAACATGGGGCATTGTGAAAGATAATTGAAAGATAAGGAAAAGAAAGAATTGTGATCACAGCTCACTAACAGAAGCACAAATTTGTCCTTGTATAGTCTTAATAATAGCAGATCTAACAAGACTGAGTTTTGAGAAAAACAAGGGAGACAAGTGAGGCTCTGTGAAGTAGGACAAGAGAAAAAAAACATAGTTAATTTGTCAGTGTCCATGGTAAAAAATTCAGTAGGTTATATCTAAAGCAGACTTTCAAAGCTATCATATAAACATGGTATTTGTACACAAGGAAATAAATTACAAAGCTTTATGTAGGTATATTTAAAGAGGGACCCTCTATAGAAAGGTAATGATGCTATTTTTTTTTATCCCAGCATACCATGGCTGCTTAGTTGACTCTTTAATCGTGTATACATTTGATTATAATACATTTGCCTAAAATGTTAAAGATGCTTTAAAAACAAAACAATAAAATCTATCAACTATGAAGAATTAGGTCAAAAGAAAGCCGATATAACTTTCTCATCTTGATGGATACTCTTAAGCATTTGAGCATTTAAGACCATTGGGCACATTTGTCACAAAACAAAGTTAATGTTCTTGGATAGTTTGCTCCTCAGAGAAGTTTAAAAAGCTAAGACAAAACTAATGTCCCTGGTCTATGTTCACTGGGACAATGTATGTTTGCTTGATAATGCAACTTGGACAATCTAAAAGCTTAGAGATGTATCTTCTAAGGTAATCATTTGCAGAGAGGATCTTGCCATCACTGCATACCCTAGGACTATTGCTGCAAAGACGCATGCATACTAACTCAATGTCATTCTTGCATGTACCATCTTAAGGATAAAGACACTGAAGTTTCATTGCATGGACCTAGACCAGAATATGGAATCACTTCTATATGTCTTGGGTTCCAGTACATGGCAACTCTTGTCCTCACAGCAAATGATAATGAAACACAGGAAAGAAATTCTGCCCAACTTACATGCCATCCAGATGATTTTGCACTCATTATCTTAACATTCAAGGCATCTGATGATGAGAATGGTCAATATCAGTCTGTCACAGCCTAGTATTTAGAAGATGCTTTCAGCAAATATTCACAAATGCTCCAGGTCTTGGGCTTTAGAAAATATGGTATGTGTACATTTCAGTTAGATATATGCTAGAATTATTTCTATGAATTAGTTACACCTTTGTGGAAAATGGTCTCAGTTCTTCCCATTAAATTCTACCCTGCCTTGCCTGTGTTAATCATGCATGCTTTTCTGTAAGAGAACTGGAGCCACACAGTGCCTGGGAAGAAACCATCATCAGATTTCCCAGGGACAGTGGCAGAGTTGCCAGGCCTACACTTTTCTAAACGGTATTCCTTTCTCTCATATAGTACATTGGCAGCTGCTGCAGTGGAGCACTCTGGTGAGCTGGAATGAAAGAGAATGGTAGGCTAAAACATAGGAAACAGAACACAAGGACATTCTGGGATTCACTTCTACTCTCTATCATTGGGAACAAGACATGACAGGTCCTCTGCCACACAGAGACAACCAAGAAATAAATTAGATCCTTTCATAATTGTGGGTGGGACAAGACCTTAGGGGTCTACTCTTAAACAAGGGTAAACAAGAAACAAATTAGGTCCTTTCATAACGGTGGGTGAGACAAGACCTTAGAGGTCTACTCTTATGCAAGGGTAAACAAGAAATAAATTAGGTCCTTTCATAATGGTGGGTGAGACAAGACCTTAGGGGTCTATTCTTATGCAAGATAGAGAAGCTGTAAGGAAAATAAAAAACCACAGGGGTCTGAAATGAAAGACCTAGCTATAAGGATCAATACTTGGTCACAAAATAGAAACATTAATATCTACTTTTTAAATATCCATACAGAGAGGGTGCCTGAACTGGCTTAACCTGGTAATCAAATCTGTGAATACACTAACTGTCATCATAGAGCCTTCATCCAGTAACTGATGGAAGCAGATCCAGAGATCCATAGTCAAGCACCCAGCTAAGCTCCAGGAGTCCAGTCAAAGATAGGGAAGAGGGATTCTATGACCTAGGGGCATCAGGATCATGATGGGGAAACCTATAGAGACAACCAAACCAAGCTAGTGGGAACTCATGAACTTTAGACCAACAGCTGTGGAGCCTCCAAGGGACTGGACTAGGCCCTCTGCATAAACGAGACAGTTGTGTAGCTTGATCTGCTTAAGAGACCACCTGGCAGTAGCATCAGGATCCATCCCTGGTGCATGGGCTGGCTTTTAGGAGCCCACTACCTATGATGGGACACCTCGAATAGCTTTGAGGCAGGGGGAGGGGCTTGGATCTGTTTCAACTGAATGTACCAGGCTCTGCTGACTACCTATGAGAGGTCTTACCTTTTCAAAGGAGGGAATGGGGAGTGGTGGGGGGTGCTGGGGTGGTGGGAAGAGGGAAGAGAGGGGTAACTGTGATTAGTATGTAAAATGAATAAAAGATTTCTTAATAAAATAAATAAGTAAATATCCACACAGACTTTTCAGAGTTGTTTGGAATGTAAAATAAAACATCGACATCCCTAAAGCACTGGCTGCACTCTCACCCACCATCAAGATCACAAGGCAGGCCAGTCCCACGTCTCAGCAGAGAGCGCTCTGCAATGATACGTCAGTCAATCCAGACAACATTCTCTACACGGGAACTGAGCAGAGAGCTCCAGAAACCTCCCACCAGGACAAGTTAAGTTAGGGCCATTTCTTCCCAATTCTTGCAGCTTCCATGAAGAAGACTACAATAAGAATGATGGTGTCCCGCAAACATGTCCACGTCCTAATCCCTGATACCTGTAATCATGTTGTGACTTCCTAACAGTGGGGACCTGGCCACTGAGCTAAGATTTGTGATCTAAGAGAATGGCTCAGACTGTCCAAATGGGCCAATGCTAATCACAATTACCAGAGAGAAGCGGGAGGCCCAGAGAAGATCTGACAACAGAAGAGGCTGAAGTGATGCTGTCACTGGATGAGAGCCCCGAGCCAGCAAACGTAGGTAACATCGTAAGCCAAAAAACCAAGAGCTAGTTCCCCCTAGACGCATCAGCAGGCATGCTCCTGCCAGCACCTTGCTTTTAGCTCAGTGAGGTATTTTCAGATTGTTGAACCACATGATCATGAAATTCCTGTTGTTTAAGTCACAAAACTAATGAGAAATCATCCCAGCAGCCACTGGCACCCCACACATAATCTGAACACCCTCTGCCCTGCTCCATTTCCCATGAGTTCGGAGAGATGCTAGACATAGCTGCTTCATCCAGGCCTCATCCTGTTGCCTTCCCCTGTAGGAGGCCCTCATGTGAAGCAGATGCTCCCCTCTGGCCCACTACGCTATCACTCTTTAAAATGCCGCCCCCGCAAGGAGTGGGTGAGATGTGTCTGCAGTCTTTTAGTGCTTCCTGTGTCTAGGTGAGTAAGCTCAATTCTGAAGACATGTTTTAAAACCCTGCCAGAACAACATTGGTAAGCCATACTTTCAAGTCTAATTCTTACCAGAGATAAAGCTGATGCTTTCATCTCCATCTACCTCCTTTGTCTCCAAAGTGATTCAGAAATCAGGAAAGGGGAATCTAGTTTTAGACATTTAAGCTCAAAAGCTATACTTGGGAGCAGAGTGGGACTTGGTTCCTAAGAGGAGACAGGATAGAGTCAGTCATTTAAGCTTTGTGGAAGACTCGGACTGCTACTGTGGGAAGGCAAGAGGGTGTCTCTCTGAGCGGACGTTTATAAAGCTCACCCAGACAGTAGTAGAGAAGTGAGCTCCTGAGTTATATCTCATCTCTGTTGATGCTGGTTGACACCGAAGGCAGGCCAAAGACCATGGGTGAAGTAATTGGCAGAGTTGCCTTCTGGCCATTAGAGAGAACGGAGCTGTAGCAAGTGTTGGAAGACAAGAACCCACCTTCCCACCAGTTAAGGTGAGTCTACATTCTGTCTCAAAAAAAGATGTCTTCAAAGCCAGACAAAATACTACAAGAACATGAGCTGGCATTTACAGGTTTCTAAGAGGAAGCAGTTACCCTCAAATTTCCCAGTAAATTTCACAAGCTGGCACACTGATGAGTCCATCATTAAAATTCTATTTCAGGCCACAAAGAGAATTATTCAGGGCAAAAATAAACACACAGAGCAGTTCTTTAAGGGTCTAATACTATTGATTTTTTTCCTCTGTAGACTTGAATTTCTCTTGACTCAGAACCAGATGACGTGAATGGGAGATGTGTATCATTCTCTCATAGGCATGGAGCTAACAAAAGTTTTACATTTTCATTTTATTTTATTTTTCAGTCAGAGTAAAGAAGAATATATTGACAAGAACATTAGGAACATATTGATGGCAATTATCAATCATTGCACAAAATCGGGATGTGGGTTGGTGGCTGGAGAGGTTGGCTCTAAAAATTTCAGTCATTATCAGTACTGAAGACTGCTGAGCCTGAGCACTTGATTCTAAGTGCAGCTTGAGGAAGCCTCAGCCCCTCAAGTAGGGGTCTGTGGACCAAAGGAAACTGCATGACTTCAGAAGGGAGGAAGCCGCCAAAGCTAGGAAATAAGTGCTTGCTGCCTCCCCGCCCTGCCTTTGCTGATTGTAGCTTTAGAAATAAAGCTAACCCAAACCAGAAAAAAAATGACCAAGGGGCATAAGGAACAGGTGCTCTTGGAAGGAGAATTCAGAATCCCTGGAGATGAGGATGGAGACCATGGCAGTGGTCTGCAGGTGACATAGAGGCCCTGGTGGATGAGGGGTACGGAAAAGAAGGAAGAATTAGTTCACCCAGGAAGCAGAAGGAACACCATGATAATCTTCCTTTGTTTCTGTTTCCAAATTTTCAGTTTCCTGTTCATTGTAATTTCTAAAGTCTTATTTAGACAGACACCATGAAAATGTGGATAGCATCTAGCAAAGCATACTATCTACAGTTTGACTTGATGTATGACAGAAAAAGTGTTGCTATGGAAGGGGCAATTGCAGGCTGACTTACCAGCTCTAAGACAAAGAGAGGAGGGATTTTAGTGTAGGTTCATTTAAGAGACTTTTAGGTTGTAATTAGAATAATGTAGTACTGCGCCGACAATGGGAGAGGGTTTTCTCACCTTTCCACAAACTTAAATGAGAATTAGACTCTGAGTACAATTCCTTCTACCTAGAGTTCATGGGGTTGGTTTTCAGAATGCTGATGATACTGGACTTTCTCACAGAAAAGTATGAAAACTTTAAGATACATTTTATTGTTTTAAATACTTATTTTTAGTTTCTATGTATGGGTGTTTAGACTGCATGAATATATATAATATATATGATATATATTATATATATAATTTATATATAATTGAGTATACAAGTAAAATATATATTGACTTCTACATAATAGAAATGTATAATTTATTATAAAAATTATTTATAAATATCATTTGTCTATTTATAATATTAATTATAATAATTTATATAATTTAAGGTGTGTAAGTCACAATAAACTTATTCTTATTTGAATGAAAGTCCAAGATGAAGGTGGCAGCAAGTTTCTTGTATAGTGGAGTCTCATTTCCTGCTTCATAAGAGGGTGTCAGTGTAACCTCACAGGTAGGATGCAGGAGCTGCCTAGATCCCTACTTAAGGCGCTAATTTCATTCTGAAGGCTCAGCCTGATGCCCTAATATCTCTCAGAGCTCTGCCTCTCTTTCATAAGCCACTACTGGACACCAGATTTTCACATGAATGTGTGGAGAATATGAACACTCAGTCTCCAGCACCCAGGAGGGACAGATTGTAATAAAGCTGTAAACCATACAGAACAGTGTCTGTGTCAGCTACCTTTGCCTGAAGGCATGTGAGTTACTATATCAAACATGTTCCTGGGCCTTCATCTGCTCCTTATTGAACAAGACATGCTGAAATAAGACTGTAATATAAAATTACCATTACCTCCTCTCACCACGTAGACAATGTTCTAATAATTCATTTATATTGTAGACTTCAAAATGATCAAGCTAGGATTGAACTTTTCAAATGACTTCATCACAGATTTCATCAAAGTCTTGGTCAGGGTTTCAGAGTCTTCTCACTGGAAGGAAATGAAGTCAAGCAATGACAGCCATCAGGAATGCTGGAAAACCCTTTCCCGCCATCTGTGAGCCACAGGGATTTGTTTTCTCAAAACAGAATTATTACAGAGTCCAGAGCTATGCTCACTGCCTTTTCATTTGCAGCTGAAAGTCCGGCAGTCCGATTACTTTAAAATGTTGTTTAATATTCCACAGTTAAAATTTAGGGAAGTTCTGAGAAATCTAGGTAGTTACCTGCCACCAACCCCTCCTTGCCAGTTGGGAAGTTGGATGAAAGATTGTCTCTCTAAGATAGATATTTTTCATTTAAAAATGATTTATTTTTAGTATAAATTCTATACATATATTTTCACATGTACAGATATATATACATATATTATATACATATATATGTAAACTATGGCAGCAGCAGCCTGCGGCTCATGGTTTATGGCCAGGTCCCCTCTGAGGGGGTCTACCTGTTCCTTCTGGATAGTAGAGTTTACCCCTTGACTTCTTTTCATTTATCTTCTCCCTCTTTTCTTTTAGGGGAGTGGGCAGGAGTTAAGAAATGGAGATTGAACCTAAGACTTCATGCTTGCCAGGCAAGTGCTCTACCAGTGAGCTATAGCCTCAGATCTCATTTTCACTTTTGAGACAGGGTCTCACTAAGTTCCTGAGACTGAGCTTAAACTCAGTCTGTGCCCTGGCAGGCCATCCTCCTGACTCGGCCTACCAAGTGGCTGGGATGACAGACACAACCATCAGGACCAGTAACTTGTCCTTGTTCCCCTAGTAGTTGAGGATGGCTAAATCATCTCTGCCAGGCCCTGACATCAGCATCTTTAACTCCTGTGGCCAAAATAGGGGACTGGAGGGTCTTCCCTGACTCATGAAATATAGACCGCTGCTAACTTTTAAATGTATCATGCAGGTCTTGGTTCCAGAAGGCCTGAAATAATCAGAAAAAAATCTGAGAGATTTCCATTGCCACCCACTATAGATCAAACTTAAGTATATGAATGATAAAAAGCCCTTCCTTTTGGAGTGTGATGAAAGAGATTCTGTGTCAAAATGAGCTGTTTTAGTTTGCTATTTAGTTTACTATTCTAGTTCACTTTTCTGTTACTGTGATAAAAACACTCTGACCAAACACATCTTAAGGAGGGACGGGTTCATTTCTTCTTACACTTCCAACACAGCTCATCATTGAGGGAAGCCAGGGCTGGAACTCAAGGCAAGAACCTGGATGAGAAACACTGCTTGATGCTTCACTCTCTGGTTTATTCACGGGCTCATATTCAGGCAGCTTTCTCATGCAGCCCAGGCTCACTTATGTGAGGATGATGCCACCCATAGTGGGTCGGATCTTCTCAAATCAATTGTCATTTAAGACAATCCCTTACAGATGCAGCCAATCCCTCAGTGGCATTCCAGCAGAAAGAGATAATACAATCCCCCCCAAACAAAAACACAGATGAGAACCTACTTCATGTAACTGTAATAGAAGAATCATCATGGGACAGGAAACAACTGGGCATTTGTATAAAGGGGAGGTGTTATTTCATCCTTTGCTAGTTAGGAAACCATTTCTAGGCATGATGCTTGAGCTGAAACTAAAATGATGAGAGAAAGATGCCCCATGAAGACTTGGTGAGCCACAAGTGTGACTGACTAGGAGGAGGTAGAGAACTGGTAGGGGTGAAGAAAGGGAAAGAAAGAAAGAAAGAAAGAAAGAAAGAAAGAAAGAAAGAAAGAAAGAAAGAAAGAAAG
>CABHPR010135470.1:0-28809 GCA_902168415.1 Peromyscus melanophrys
TTGAAATGTCAGGCTTCAGATGCGCAGAGAGACCCATCAAATCCACTTCCTCGCTTACCCTCATTTTCTGGCTAGCTTACACGGTACATGCCTCAGAGCCTCGGCTACATCACCTTTGAAAGGGGGACGGCAGGGTCTGTCATGTAGGTGACCCTGGGAGCAAGAGCACTCATTTTCCTGAGTGGCATGTCTGTCGTTGGCTCCCAAGTGACCTTTTCTTCTTCCACAAAACCTGAATTGAGGCCTAAGTCAAATCCAACACAGACAATATAAAATGGGATTTTTAAAAAATTATTAAAAACCTTTTGGAGAACAAGTAAATTTATTACTGCTAATATATTTTCATTTGTTCTTATTATCTTCCCTGGGCTTTAGATCTGAAGAAATCACTGTTTCCACAACTAAATCAGTAGGAATCGGAGCCCAGGCTCTGAGCTGCGCAGTGTGCTTTGGCAGCATTTACCTCCATTTTTGCTGTCAGTTCTACATAAATAATATATTATTGCATAAATATATTCAAGAAAAAATATAAGGAGAACCAGCCATACCTACCATACACATGCAAATTTTCCTTTTTGCATGTGTATGTGCTTGTGCATGTGCGTGTCCATACCCGCGCATGTGCTGTGCATCTGTGGTTAAGGTGTAGAGCCACCGGATAACCTTTGAGAACTTTCCTCAGGCACCGCTCACTTTTACTTCTTTGAGACAAGGTCTCTCGAAGGCTTGGAACTCACCAAGTAGGCTAGGCTGGCTGGCCAGAGAGCTCCAGGAATCTGCCTGTCTCTGCCTCCCCGGTGCTGGGCTTTTAAACACATGCCACCACACTAGGCTTTTCCACGTGACTTCTCAGGATCGACCTCAGGTCCCAGCACTCGTAAAGCAAGTGCTTTATGGACTGAGGTTTTTTCCCCCAAATCCATGCATGGGTTTCCTTAGGAACTGTTAATCAACTTCCACAGCAGCTCCACACTTGCTGCTCCTACCTTCCCAGATAAATCCTCTTGGTCCTCTGAGTTCTGTTCTTGGCCTCAGTGAAAAGAACACACTTTATTAACAGTGAGGATGGAATCTGTATTGAGTCTGGCACACTACTTCTTCATTCGTAGAAATTTACAAAACAAAGAGCAAAGTTTTAATCCCCGTCTGTCCCCCAGTTTCCCTCAAGTATTTCAGAAATTGTAGCAGGACATCAAAAGTGAGAAACACAGCAGGGAGGCCAGGGAGGGAATATTACAGGGTCCCCAAATCCACATGCATGAATATACTCATTGTGTGTATGTGCACACGCATGTGTGTGCATGTGCACATGTGTCTGTGTGTTTTCTTACGGATATATTTCCATGTAGCCTTCAAGATGGAAACTGCTTTGTCCCCAAACGTCTCCTTATGAATTCTTCACAATGTGAATGCTGTGCCCAGTTCCCTCTTCAGCCATATCGACCACCCAATATCTTCCCTATCTCAACTTCTATAATTTCATTACTTTGAGAATGTTGAATGAATGAGGTCATATGATGTAGTGTTTTAAAGTCTCTCTTTTTAACTCAGCATAATTCCCTTCAAATGGATCCAAGTCTGTGCCTGTATCAATCGTTTTTATTGTTGCATAACATTCCTGGTGTGGACTGTCACAGCTTGTTTAACTATTCACCTGTTGAAGGACATCTGGGTTGTCTCCAGTTCTGGGCTATTGTGACTAAAGCTTCCATGAACATTCACACACACGGGTTTTGTGTGAACATAAGTTTTCATTGCTCTGGGACACATGCCCAAGACTGCAACAGTGAAACTGTATATAAGTGCACGCTGAGATTTTTTAAGGCTCTGCCAAGCTGTGTAGCTATAGAGCTCTGGCTTCGGCCAGCAATGTGTGCACAGCTGCTTTCTTCTCGCATCTTCTCCAGCATCTGGTGCTGCCACTAGTTGCGTGTTAGCCACTCGCAGGCCGTTCATTATCGTAAGTTGCACTCTCTTAGCAGCTAATGGTGTTAGATGTGTTTGCATGTGGGGCTTACTTACCCATCATTATGGGAATCCTTAAAGGAACTGCTAGTTCAGTATTCAAGCTAGTCCCAGCCTCATCTAGCATGAGTGGAAATGCTAATGGTGAGCAGGTACACTGTTTTAGACACCACACATGCAATGCCTGGCCGTGTGGCATGTTCTGGGTCAGGTGCATTTCACTTACAGTAACACTGTCTATGTCACCTAAGGGACCAAGTATTTAACGCTTGCAGATGTGAAGTGACTAAAGATTCAGAGCACAACAACCGTGTGGACTGACACATTATACACATGGTGTCTTAGATAGTTCCAAATGGATGTCAGCCTTTTGAAAGAAACTTCACATAAGTTCAAATGCCAACGTTTCATCTCTCATGGCTGAATAGTATCCCATTGTGTATGTACACTGCATTTTCCCTCTCCATGCATCTCTTGACGAATACTGTTAGGATCCACAGCTTGGCTGTTGAGAACATGGGAGCTGACTTACCTCTTCCACAGACTGATCTCATTATCTAGGAAAGGAATTATCACTGGGTCTCTTGTGGTAGTACTACTTTTGTTTAAGGAATCCACATGTTATTTTCTGCAATGACATATATATATATATATATATATATATATATATATATATATATATATACACACATATATACATATACATATATATATCCCTTGAAGTAGAACAGAGAATAGAACCAGAGGGGGTAGGGAGATGCTATCTAGTATGGATGGATAGCAAGAGATTAATCGTCATTGTACAACTTTGGCAAATAAGAGCACAATAGGAGAGTGTGGTAAGAATAATGTGTCATCAATTCAAAATGGCTAAGAGTAGATTTTAAATGCCTCACTGCTAAGAAATGATGAATGTTTGAAGTGATGGCTAGTTTAACTACTCATTGGATTCTTAAAGCAGCCTATAAATGTGTGAAATATCACATTTTACTTTTGGAAAATTAAAAGGATTGTCATTTTTATAAAGAATATCATAAATAGTATTGAACATAAACTTCATGTTCAAATAAGAAGGAGAAAGAAGGAAGAGAAGAAAAAGGAGGAAGAAGAGAAGAAAAGAAGGAGGAGAAATAGGAGGAGAAAGATGAACAGAAACTCAAATAATGGAGGAAGAAGAGAGAAGGGAGGAGGGGAGGGAGGAGAGAAGGGGAAGGAGAGGAGGGAAGGGAAGGGGAGAAGGAGGAAGGGGAAGAAGAGACAGGGAGAAGAGGGGAGTGAAAAGGGAGAGGGGAGGAATGGAGAGAAAAAGGAAGAGTGGGGAGGGGAACGGGGAGGAGGGGGGGGGGGGGGGGGGGGGGGGAGGGGAAGCAGTGGCAGAAGAAGAGAAAGAAACAGAAGAAAGTCTCTTCAGTGTACTTCAAAGATCTGTTTACTCTTTAGTTATGCTTTGAGATGGTTAAGCCCAAGTCTCAGAAATGTGAGTCACAGATAGGATTGCTCATCCCATTAGCAAAAGATGTCTCTCAAGCAATTAAATCCAACCTAAAGAAAACTACCAGATTGGGTTCTGAGTCAAAGGAAGGATAAGAAAATCAACGCCAAACCCCTGGGGGATGTTTGGGAGACTCATTATCGTTTCTGCTTCTAATGGGGCCAATATGCAGTGCTGTGTTTTGATTTGTTTTTTTCTGACCAGTAGCCAGAACTTGGGGGAAGATGGAATTCATAAATAGTACTTCCGTACATGCGATTATAGCCACCGATAGGCAAATGTTTTCACACCTCTGGAGTGTGTAGCACCCAAGTGTGTCAGCCAGAAAGCACATGAGACACTTGTGAAGTCTTTTTCCACAAATTTCTTGGTCTTTCAGAGCACACATTCACTGAGACCAATGTCCACGATGACGGTGGTGGAGATTGTCGAGAGGCAAGAACAACTACGTCTGACTGTTCTTTTCACAACAGGACATCAACCTGGAAAAATCGGGTTTGTGTCTTTCCTGGAGAGTGGGTGCAGCTGAGCCAAATAGAGTCGTGATGCTGCAGGACCCTCAGGGCCAGTGCAAAAGGGGCAGGCGAGGAAGCTTCTGGCTTGTCAGGTCTCCATTCTTGCAGCCTTTAGGACATACTATCTTAATAGTCGATTGTTTGTTTTAAGCACCATCCATTTAGCCTAATCAGAAAGGACAGATTCTTATGGATAGATCTGTATATTTATAAAGTCATAATAATTCATTTTGAAGCTACAATTTAGTAGGATCAGTGGAGAAAAGTAAATAACTGGTGCTTAGTTTAATAAAATCGTCAATATGGTTTTTCTCATCAATATTCAAATCATTACAATCAAAAGAACCAATATAGCTCACAACTTTAAGTTCAAACTCCCTCTTCTTGTAGCCATACTCTAATGTGTGTCGGTGTTAGATTATTTAAGACAACTGTAGAGGGATGAAGACAGAAAGACAGAGAGACTTGGCCTGACTTTGGGCGGGACCATGTGTATTCACAAGGAGGAATCTTGTCATCCTAGTAAGCTGTCAGGGACAAGGACAGAATCTCTAGTTAGTGGAAAAATACAGACCCCCGATAAGACAGGGAACTAGATCATCTTATAGTCAGGTTGCCTAGCAATAGGACATTGAGTAGAGCCCTTGACCTTTTCACCCTGTAAACATCCTACATAAACATCCTGTTAGCTTGCCTCACCCTATGTAGATAACAGCTTCTTGCTCCCTCCACCCTGCAGGAACTATATAAACCCTCCTGGAGAAAAATAAAGTTGCACCTTGATCAGAAATCTTGTCTTGATGTATTTCTTTGTGTATCCTGCCCCTATCATTCCGTCCTTAGGGTGGTTGAGTTCCCCTTGAAGCCCTGCTGGCTGGGGCAGTAAGCGGATAGCAAAATGCCTACAGAAGAAGATGGGCTGTCTCATAGGAACTTCCATACCATAGTCCTGCCCTTCCAGAACTGCTTGGCCTGGCCTCAAGGGAAGCTGGGAAGTCTTTTAGCAAGAAACTATTAGCCAGTAGCACACTCAGTCTTTAACTAAGGCTATAATCATGTTTTCTCTCCATTTTTTTCTTTTTGTTTTTAGGTTTATATTGGAGACAGTGACCTATGTGTCCCAGGCTGGCCTATAATTCACCAGATAGCCAAGGATGACCCTGTGCTCCTGATCCTCCTGAACCTCCCAGATCACAGGGTGTAGTGTGTAACAGGGTACACTGTAACTCATCTATGCAGTGCTGGAGATAGAGCACAGGACTTCAGGTACAGTGAATAAGTACTCTACCAACTGAACTACCACCTCAGCCACAAAGCTACAACCAACCACATCTGACCTTATTAGAGATTCTTATTACTAAAGTAAAATAATTCTTCATTTAAAACATCGTTCAGATCATAAATCATATAAGGATTATATTTCGATTCAAATGGTTAGCAGAAAAGATGCCAATAGATGTCATTTAAGTCAATTCACATAATCTACTAATTTTCCCAACATGACTTTTTTGATCAATCAAGCTAATCAAAGCAAGTATGCTGGGTTTTGTTGCATAAGATATTTACTCAAACCAAAGTTTGAAATAATCCTCAAACTGGTTAATTGCTGACTTATGAGCAAAAATGTGCGTTGTTTAATTGAATTTGTAATTTTTTAACTAGCTGATTCTATAGTTGGTCCAGTCTTAAGCTGCTTCACAAAAGCCAAATTGAGAGTCAGTGGATGTGCTCAGAACATTGACTTCAAGCCCAGAACAGCATCGAGCTGACTCTCAGGAGCCCTGATTTCCTGATCCAAGCCTCCCACCCAAGACTTGGGAACCAGGATGCAGCCGGACTTGGAAAAATGACCCCAGCTCCCAGGTGGAAAGCAAAAGTCAGCAGCCTAGAGACTGAAAGGCCCTCCAGGCCAGGGCTTAGTCACCCGTGTCAACAATCCAGATGCTAGAAGCAAAGTCCTTTGAGAGAAGAAACAGGGAAATGAGCGGTAAAAGCTCCAGGGGCCCCACTGACTTGATCTTCTCTTCCACTGGAATCCATGGGACCTTTAATTAGAGTGGTTATTGTGGTTATTTATAGATCCTGTGCTAAAGAATTGTGTGTGTGTGAGTGTGTGTGTGTGCATGTGTTTACATGCACATTTACAAGTAAATATAATTAAAACTGCTTAAAGTAAATAAAACTCAAAACAAGATGCACAGGGCTGGGGCTTCCCTGTGGTGTTGATAGTCTTCCATGCCTTGTAGAGCTGGCAGAGAAGTTGGCAGGGAGTTGTGCGACCACCCAGTACTAGAAATCAGACAAAGGATCTGGCACCGTGCAATGAATTTAACAAGTACTACCTTACAATATGTTGGCTTCTGTTTATGGAAGACATCTGAACTGAATCAAAGGTCAAATCAAAGGCAAGTCACTAGCACTGTTTTAATCAATGTCCAGCAAACCTAATAGGTAGTCACACCAAATCTGCCATAGTGGCTCAGAATTCCCAAACACATGGAAGCAGAATGATCGTTGGGTCTCAAAGTTGTATCTAAGTGGTTTACTGCTTATCTTCCAAAAAAGAACTTTGTGGACCACCTACTCCAGATATGTTAAAATAAATTAAATTTAATTGAATCTAATTGAACCCTATTAAAGATACCACTAACAAATATTTTTTAATATACACCTTAACTTCCCAGCAAAAAAAAAAAAAAAAACCTACAGACTGCAATGTCAACATGATAAATTAATCAAAGCCATCTGCAAATCAGTATTTACAGCATAGGCAACAGGTGAAAGGAATACTGTCTGCCATCAAAACACCATCAGTCCTAGCATTAATGGGTACATTGAAATTCAGTTGTCCAAGCTTAATTTAAATTCCACAATGTGGAAGGTGGAGACTCATGACTCATCCTGACTGTGAAGGTTAACTATCTAAGTCATATCACTGTCCCTGAGGGGAGAAATATTCCATACCCCCCACACACACACACACCATGCACACATACACATCATATACCACCCACAAATGCATATACACATACACACCTACTGTTAAACATAATTTGGCTTGTAGCTCAATTGGCTTGAAAGGCATCTCATTGGCTGAGCTGCTTCTCCATTGTTGCTCTCTGGGTACTGACTCTTTCTTTTTTTTCTAAGAGATAGAAACTCCTTCTGGAGAGCCAGCCTTACATGTCTGCCTGAGTACTCCTCACACTTATATGTCTGAATGATTCCAGCAAGAAAAACAGGTAGTTCCCTTTTCATCTCTGCATTGATCCTACAAAAGGACTTTGGGTTCAGATAGCCAGGCCACAAACCTTGAGGTCATCTCCATTGCCAAGAAGATGAAGCACTCAGAGTTGGTCCAACTAATTCAATTTCCAAAGAGGGAACTCTAGATAGATAGATGGATCTATAGATAGATGATAGATAGATAGATAGATAGATAGATAGATAGATAGATAGATAGATAGACAGATAATCTCTTGATAGATAGATAGATAGATAGATAGATGGATGGATGGATGGATGGACGGACAGACAGACAGACAGACAGATAGATAGATAGATAGATAGACAGATAGATAGATAGGAGAGACACAGACAAAGAGAACCAGAGAAACACACACACACACATCTCCACATACATACATGCAGACACACACACACACACACACACATACACAGACAGGCACACAGCTTCTTGTCCCCTACAATGCCACTTCTGCCCTGACAATTTAGAAGCCTCTTTTTAGAGTTTCTCTTTCAAAAGTACATATTTAACTTGAAACTTTGGTCTGAATGGTCTCACCAAACTCTTTCACTGTGTGTGTGTGGGGAGGGGCAGATGTAGCACCACTAAGTGATAATAATTCAAACAAATGAAAAGTTGGTAGAGAGGGGTGGGGTATGGAAGGCAGATGACCATGGTGCCAACCGTCAACTCTACTGCTTCTGACAGTTTTGCTCTTAGATGTAACTTTGCCCTTCAGCTATGAGGAAAGAATCCAAAGAAGCAGAAGCAGTTTTAGTGTGTAAACAAAATATTGCAAAGTCTTTGACACCAAAATAAACAAAGAAGTGTTGGGACATGTAGATTAAGAGGAATGGCTGAGGAGCTCCCATGGAACTGGACCAGGCCCTCTGGATAAGTGAGACAGCTGATTAGCTTGAACTGTTTGGGAGGCTCCCAGGCAGTGGAGCCAGGACCTGTCCCTGGTGCATGGACTGGCTTTTTGGAGCCTGAGGCCTGTGCTGGGACACTTTGCTCAGCCTTGGTGTAGGGAGGAGGGGACTGGACCTGCCTCAGCTGAGTCTACCAGGCTGGGCTGACTCCCCAGGGGAGACCTTGCCTTGGAGGAGGGGAATGGGGGGTGGATTGGGGAGGAGGGCTGTGGGGTGGTAGGAGGGAGGACAGGAGAATCTGTGGCTGATACGTGAAATTAAGTTAATTATAAAATAAAAATATTTTAAGAAGAAGCAGGAGGAGGAGGAGGAAGAGGAGGAGGAGGAAGAGAAGAAGGAGGAGGAGGAGGAGGAGGAGGAGGAGGAGGAGAAGAAGAAGAAGAAGAAGAAGAAGAAGAAGAAGAAGAAGAAGAAGAAGAAGAAGAAATACACAAAGACTCAAACTGACATGTTCAAGGACTGTGGGTCCAGAACATCCAATATCTTACCTAAGTATTAGGCCTTCCCAATAGTCCAAAAATGACAGAGCCAATTACTTTTTAAACTGTTGCCTGAAGGTCACCTGAAGTCACATTTAGAACTTTAGGGCACTAATTCCCCCAAGTGAATACAGCACAACTGTACTGACTCTTTTCAACTGGGCTTTTTTTTTTCTGAGACAGGGTTTCTCTGTGTAGCCCTGGCTGTCCTGGAACTCACTTTGCACACCAGGTTGGCCTCGAACTCACAGACACCCACCTACTAGGGTTAAAGGCTTCACCATTACCACCTGGCTCTCAACTGGATTCTTAAACCATATTCCTAGCAAGCAGCTCACCAAGGAATGATCACCAAATTTCCTAGCAGTTTCCAGAGTCAGTTTCGAAGGGCAGCTTCTAAATAGTCCTAAATGGATGCCATTCTTCCAAATTAACTTCTGTTTGAAAACTAAATCTCTACAGCCACTTCTAAGTGCATACTCCCAGATCAAATTAATAAACTACAGCAACAGAAATAATAACCAAGAAATGCTGAGTACCATCAGGGTGATTGGAACAGTGTGTACAGATTCAAGACTGAATTTAAGATTCCACGTACCGAATATTAGTTGTGCGATATTTTGTTTTGTTTTGTTTTTGTTTGTTTGCTTGTTCGTTTGATTTTTGAGACAGGGTTGCATGCAGTCCCAGGCTAGTCTTGAACTCACTGGATGGTTGAGAGTGACCTTGATGAACTCTTGACCCCAAGTGCTGAAATCGAAGGGATAGGTCACTACAGCTAGCTCTTGTTTGTACAGTCTTGGCCAGTATGAATTCTCTTTTCAGCCCCAGTTAACAAAGAGGACTAAAGTCTTCCTCATATGATTTGGGTAGATATAGCATTAAATTTAGTAACAAATAAAGCCTTATTTAGTGACTCGAAGTAACATGTAGTAGATGCTCATGAAACAGTGCTATAACATTATGAGCAGTTTATGGAATTGTCTCAGATATTACCGTGGTATTCCAGTGGATTTATGGGAAGCTCCAAAAAAGTGGTAAATCATGCATAATCCAACACACAGAATCTCAAAAGTGGCTATACAGCTCCTCTCAGCAAATTTTACCTCTAGATGGGCAAACCAGTTTGACGGGGAGTGGGCTGTGCACTGAAGATCTTACGCAGGTCCTCATGCATGCAAAGCAGAGATTCCTTCATGCTCTGAATCTCACTCACTACTCTTTGTCTCCTCAGAAGGCACCTTTGCTGCTCTGGGGAAGATGGCCGCTCAGTTTATGCCCGGACACTTAACACGACTCACCACTGAGAAAGCAAGATCTCCACACTGTAAACATCAGGCCATTCCTAGGGTATTTGAATAACCTTCTAGCCAAGCCAGAACACATATTGCATCCTGCATTAAGGGAGATGGTTTAATGAGTGCTTTGATGGCTAACACTTCTGATTTGCTTGCATTCTGAGGTGAAGTTCAGCTCCTTCGTCGATTGCAACCATCCCTCTAAGAGCATAAAGTTAATTATTGGTCTTATAATCAGAGCATGCAGGGCTGTATTTCTACCTGTATTCGGAACTGTCATCCTGTGGCTTAGACAATATTTCATTCCCTGTTACACAGGCCCACCACAGTCTAGCCTAATGCTTTTCAGAACAGTAAAAACACATAGACGAGCAGATGCCTCCAATTAAACAACCACTGTATTTAATTGTGCCAGCTCTGAGGGTCATATACATGCATCTCTCTTTCCTCCCCTTGTTCACTAAAAGCTTTCTTTAAAAGGTCTTTATTTGATTTAATATGTGAAAGTCCTAAAGGCTCCTAGTACACTCAGTTGTGATGGCGTGATGATGTAGGATATAGATTTTAACTAGAGCAGTTAAGAAGTCGAATTGGTGGTTTCCCCTCCTCGGTATATTTTAGAATTTGAGAAAATGATGCTCAGGCAATTAGACTTCTCTGTGCTCCCCGCCCCCAAGCTCAAGGTCAGTCTGACACACTGAATGGTTAAATCATCCTTGGCAGAAGCTCCATGATGAGAAACCCAGATGCCTGGTGTCATTTGTAACCTGAGTGCCCTGCACTTAGGGCAGGGTTAGTTTGTTTTTAGAAGAAATAGCAATGACTTAAAAGCAGTCATTAGGGATGGTTAAGATTTTAACCGCTTTAACACTAGATATGGCCTTCCCCTTAATGGCACCTTTTAGCATTAAACTGTACACATAAATAAGCAGTGTGGGCCTTCTCCAGTCAGCCCACTTCTGCTGTGGATGACCAAAAGGATCCTATCAGTTTCTTGCTCTGGTTATGAAAAATGAGAGTGTGCTCTAAAGGGCACATTAGGTTTCAACAAAAAAAAAAAAAAAAATGCAGAAAACCAAATATCGATGCTTTGAATACCTGACTCCTTTAGAATGTTCAACAGTCATGTCAAGAAAGCTGGGATGTAGCTTTTGCAAAACTTAAGGTCATTGTGGGAATGAGAGCTCTGGTTCATCAAGTAGTTTATCTGCTAGTAATTTAGTAAATCCAGACTAAAGCCACAGTATAAGAACTAATGCCCAATGAGTCGCTGGATTTACCCAAGCCTGTATCTCTAAGCCACGAGTTTCTACGCAGCACATCCAACTTCCTGAAGAACTTATCAGTGAATGGGGGAAAATAAATGGCAAAGTGGCATCTATCTAGTTAATCAATATATAAAATCCTCCAGTCAGTAGCCATAAAACAACACCATGCTGATCCAGGGCTCGTTAAACTCATCCATTCTCCAAACTTTCCCAACAAAAATCACGGAAATTAACAAAGAATGAAACACAGTGATACCTTTCATGATCTAGTAATAACAGATTTTCTTAAATAGAATATAACTTTAATTTTTTCACTAGTCCTGGTCTCAATCTTATATTACACCGGAGGAGAAATAGTTTGCCAGTAATCTCTTAGTTCTGTGAATGAGGCCTATGAATTATACTGATTAGAGATAAACTAACAAAGACTGTTTGAGTAATATTAATGTCTTTACACACACGGGATGTCTCAGGAAAGAAGTGTTAGACTCAGTGGCCTGTATGCCACTTTAAGGACAGCAGAGTGTGAAAGTTACTCACTGCTGGAGTGGTAAGTTACAGAAAAGTAACCACGACGAGGAAACAAACTAGCAGAAGATTTGTTCCTGTAATGTAGGTTTGCAGATACTCTACTAGGTTGACTTTCAGTCTTCCTGACCATAAAACTGTCCTTAGAGAGAGGGTTCGAGGCAGGCCTCACTTCTTAGAAGTTTCTACTTTCAGTACAAAAGGAACAGCTCCAAGAAAGCACCTTTCACTGTTGGTTCCTTTTTTTTTAGCTCAAAATAAACCACGTGCCAAAGTGACATGTTTGGGGTCCTTATCCAATAGTCTTCTAACTTTTCAGGGAGTATTCTCCCCAATGTCCAACTTGCTCTATTAATTTTATTTAGCTAGCCTACAAAATAGTGGCATCTTTATAACACCTTGTCATATGCATTCTGCTCGTGTTTGCCACCCCACTCCCCATGACCCTCCCTCATTCTTCCAACCCCTTCCTGGCCACTGCTGCCTTCTCCTCCAGTCCCCTCCTTCTGTGCACTGGGATCTGAGATTCTGTTCTCTCTGCAGTAAATAAACAGATTGCAATGGATTTTTTAATTGCTCCTATGCTGATTTTTCTGGTTCCTTTGTCTGTTTCTCATGGATTTCACTTGCAACCACTGTATACGGCTGCATAGCTTATACTCTTAGCATATATATATATATATATATATCAGGTTGACACATCTAGGTCATCTGGAAAGAGAGAACCTTAATTGAGAAAATTCCTCCATTAGCCTGTAGACAAGTCTGTTGGACATTTTCTTGATTAACAATTGATGTAGGGTGGTGGTGGTTGCTGACCCCGGTGAGCAGTGGCAACTCTGTTAAAGTGGTCTTGCAAGCTGAGCAAGCTATTTGGCAAGCTGGTAAGCAGCACTCCTCCACAGTGGAAGCTTCCATGTTCCTGCCTTGAGTTGCTACCCTGCCTTCCCTCACTTCTGGACTGTGACCTGGGAGCTGTAAGCTGAAATAAACTCTTTCCTCTCCAAGTTAATTTTGGTCAGTGTTTTATTATAGAAATAAAAAAATCAAATTAAGATACCAAATATACTATTCAGAGACTTTTTCTAAACATATTCACATATTCAATAACATAAAATATTCACAGGCTGGCCGGTAGATATGAAAACTCACTCTCTGTGGCCAGTGAGATAACCTAATGCCACTTACTGAGATCTACCGGGAGTAGACAGAGTGAGAACATTGTCTGAAAGCAAATCTAAGGACTAGACTGTTTGCCATGGCCCCACGCATATCACCATGCTATGACGCTTTCCTGCACTCCACACTGGCGCCTCTGGGCCACAGAGTAAATCAAGCTGAATCAAACTTTGGTTTGTACCCAAGAACTGCCACCTATGGCCAAGACAAGCCCATCACCTGGAACTAACTCACACAAATTGAGAACCCCTAACCCAAACCCCAAAATCTAAAACACTCCAAAATTAAAATGACAAAATGCTAATATGACATCACATGTGGAAAATTCCATGTCTGACCTCAATTGTTAGGTCACAGTTAAAACACAGGCAAGCTAAAAATATTCTTTAAAAAAAAACTATCTCTATAGCTATGTGTATCAGGTGACCATGAAACAGATGATGTTTGTGTTTTATCTTCATTCCTGCCCCCACTGGATAAAATATACACACACACACACACACACACACACACACACACACCACACACACACACATACACACACACACACACACACCTAAATAAATAAATAAATAAATAATCTGAAATTCAAACACACATCTGGTCTTAAGCGTTTCACTAAAAGCACACCCCACTGTAGATGAAATGGATCCATAGCATTTTTTTGCTTTAGAAGACTATGTCTGTCTGGGGTACAGTGGCTCATGGCTGACATCTGATGGGTGATATTGCCCTGTATGCTATGAATGTGTTGCTCTGATTGGTTGATAAATAAAATGCTGATTAGCCACTAGCCAGGCAGGAAGTCCAGGCAGGATAAGCAAACAAGGAGAATTATGGGAAGGCTGGAAGGCTGGGTCAGTAGACGCCAGCCGCACCCCCCACCCCCCATCCAGGGAGCAGCATGTAACGGCACACATTTAAAGCCATGGAACACATGGCAACATATAGATTAACAGAAATGGGCTGAGTTTAAATGTAAGAGCTAGTCAATGATAGGCCTGAGCTAATGGCTGAACAGTTTTAATTAATATAAGCTTCTGAGTGATTATTTTATAAGCAGCTACAGGGTCTGTGGGCCTAGGCAGGACCAGAGAAAACTTCAGCTACAGCCGTCCCAGCACTCAGAAGGCTGAGATAGATTACCAGGGATTGGAAAACAGCCTAAGCTATTTGGTGAGGCCTGTTCTAAAATGAGGGTATGGGTGGTATTTGTCCATATGTCTACAGTGATCCTCTAGGGTTTGCAGGAAAAATTATGCAGAAGGAAATTTCCAGGCTTAGTTTCAGAAGAGAAATACGGATCTAAAAGTCAGCAGAAGTAGATATTTGGCAGATTGCATTGTCTCCATCAGGAGCAATGGAGTTGTAAAACAAGGACCAATAAGATTCTTCAACCAAAATATCCACTGAATCAAGGATATTCTTCCAAGCAAGAATAAGGAAACTTATTTCCAAAGTACTGGCAACCAATCACAGAGGGAAAATTAGCTGTAATGCCCTGTTACCCAGGCCTTCCCAGCTCTATTCACATTCCACATGACAGGGACGGCATCTGTATTGTATTGGAAAGGCACCAGGGAACTTAATTCTCTGAATCCCCTCTCCAGTGGTTGAAGAAGGGTGTGCCCTGTCATGGCTATGCCCTGAACTCCAACCAAGACCTGGTCAGCAGGCAGCAGGTCACCTCAGGGAGCCAACAGGAAGCTTCTCAACTTGTGCCAGTTGGACAGGGATGAAGCTTGCCTCAGCTGAAGTCATTTGGACTTTTCCTCAGACTAATGGGACTCGGTGGCTTATTCTAATAAACAAGGTGACACTGCTGGTGGAGGTGCCATGGCCCAGCTGCTAGAGTGGTTAAAGGAAACACCTGGAGCCGTCTGGTTTGCTTCAGCCGAGAGAGAGAGCGGGATCGGAACAGAGAAATGAGAACTGAGGTGTGGTGCATTTTCCAAAGGTCACTGATGCTTTCCCAAATTCCAGCAGGAGATTTGGACAAGAATATGAGGGGCTCCCCTACTTTTGAAACTCTCCTTAGGGTTACCCAGTCAAACAGGCTTTAGCAAGTGTGTGTCTACACAGCAAGTAAGTTTAGAGGGAGAAAACAAATTGTATTGTCAGACAGCTGGTTATCCCAAACACAGTAGTAAATAAGCAATTTGGGGCATATTTCATAAAGGTATTTTGTGTGGAGATTGTTTCTCTCTCTCTCTCTCTCTCTCTCTCTCTCTCTCTCTCTCTCTCTCTCTCTCTCTCTCCTCTCCTCTCCTCTCCTCTCCTATCTCTCCCCCCCCCGTGTGTGTGTGTGTGTGTGTGTGTGTGTGTGTGTGTGTGTGTGTGTGTTTTCTCACTACTCTCCCACCTTTTGCACTTCTGAAGATGCTGGAAGTGGAAGCAGTCCCAAGCAGCACCCCATCCTTGGCAATCCCATCACTGGACATTCGAACAGTCTTCTAATATGGAGAGCTGCTCAGGCTCCGGCAGAAAGGCAAGCTAAGGTTTTGACCACTGGACCCTTGGTCTGTTTTGTTCACGTCTATGTGTGCTAATAGTGATCGTGCTGGAACAGTGACGGGCCATTCCCAAGCGTCTCCAAGAGGACAATGGAGTGGCCAGTGAGACCAGCATCCTGGATGGGTCACAGGACTGGGAAACACAAGATCGAATGCAACAGCACCTTGAGAGAGCACAGAGAACGGCAGTCTCCAGCTTACATCAACTGTTATAGATATTCAAGAAAGTCTACACTTCATGATACTGACTAATACAATAGTTTTTTATTACTTTATATCTTTAATTCCAAATTTCCAACCCGATTTTAGGTAAACTATACCTGTCAGGCATGTATATAATATTAAATATACCTGCAATGGATGAATGTGATGAAGGAGAAATACAAGCATTAAACATGGAAAGGATTTTGTATGAGATATGAACAGAAGGTAATAGGAATAGAGGAATGTCATCAAAAGAATCACAGAGGATGTAGAGAAGGCCCAGTCAATAAAATACATGGCAGCCAAACGTAAGGATGCAAGTTCAAGTCCCAGAATCCATGGAAGTTAAAAAACAAAAACCAGGCACAGCAACGTACATCTGTAATCCTGGCACCAAAGAGGCACCAACAGGAAGATCCACCCATGTTCCTCTGCTGGTCCTTCATCTGGTACACAATTGCCAAATACCCCTCTCCACAGTGTGGGGTGAACCCTTCACCTTGCCACACTTGATACAATCTCATATGTAACTTGGCTTTTGTTGTTTGAGCCCTCAGAGTCATGTCCAAAAAATGCCATCCCCCACACCTACATCATGGGACATCTCCCTGTGTTTTTTTTTCTAATAGCTTTATGATTTCAGATCTTACATTTGCACATTTAATCTACCTGATGTGAGTTTTGTATATGATATGGAATGAAAGTCCAATTTCTTTTTTTTGTAGATGGATGTCCAGTTTTCCATGTTGGGAAGTGTACTGTTTCTGCACTTACAAATGTTAAGAGTACAGCTGTTCTGGTCTGTTTCTGATTTGTTTGGGAGGAAATATTCCAAAAACAAGGATCTTTGGAGTGTGATACTTATCCACTTCCGGTTGTCCACTGCCCCTGGAGGCGTTACTTCTGTACTTCACAAACACCTTGTATTCCATCAGCGTTTGAAGAGTTGTGCATGCACAGACAACCAGATACTGCCTGGCTTTGGTAGGTCCACAATTTCAGGGGTCTCAGCAGCTACTTTAGAAAAATCATCTGGTCCAGCATGCCAGTCACCACACAGTAAATCACGCAGTACGACAGCTACAGGAAGCAGAGTGGCCCAAACAGGAGAGCTGGACAGACATCCAGCACTTAAGACTGATGTGTGAATCACACTCTGAGTTACTATCCTCTTTACTCCCTTTGTTATTTCTCAAAGGGGAACCCTAAGAATTCTGTCTGCCCTATCTTTTGGAGTTCTTTAAAAATCAAATCAAATTTCATATGCAAGCCTCCCATGCTAATGCACCCCTAAAGTCTTGGCACTCAGGAGGGAGGGGCAAGAGAAGCACAAGTTCAAGGCCAAGTGCAGCTACATAGGGGGTTCCAGGCCAGCCTGCACAACATCATGAGCCCCTGTCTCAAAACAAACAAACAAACAAATAAATAAATAAATAAATAAATAAATAAATAAATAAATAACAAAAGCTATTTCATTTATAAAGATTCATGGTTTTCACAATTTAAAGGTTCATCCGAGTTGATTCTGAAACCTCTTGGCATCTGAGAAACAGGAGCTGAAAGGCAATTCGATCAAATTCTCATTCTACAAAAGTTCTTTCCGAGCTGCCCCAGTTGCTAGCCAGCAGGGAAGACTTCTGCAGGCAAGCTTCTCACCACCACCCGCTCTGACCCTGCAATCTACAAGACCCACTCTCGACCCCAAACCACCCATCCCCCAGTGACCCCAGCGGCTTCCTGAGACACAGACTCTACCAGCTCCAATTAGAACAAGAGCTACAATTGGACCCAGAGTGGCCCCCTGAGACACAGACACAGCAAGCACAGATTGGACCAAGAGCAGCTCCCTCAGACACAGACACCTCTTGCACCTGTTGGAGGAAGAGATGGGTAGACATCAATGCAAAAATACATACAACAGAATAAAGAACAATATGGCACTACCTGAACCTAGTGGTTCTACAACACCAAGACGTGAACATCACAACATAGAAGAAGCAGAAGAAAGGGACCTTAAAAATAACTTTATGAAGATGATAGAAGCCTTTAGACAGGAAATGAAAAATTCCCTTAAAGAAATTGAGGAAAAGGCAAACAAAAAATTGGAATAAATCAATAAATCCCTTAAAGAAAGCCAAGAAAACTAAGAAAAAGCATTAAATGGATAAAGGAAATAGTTCAAACCCTGAAAATTGAAATAGAAATAATGAAGAAGATACAAACTGAGGGAATGTTGAATATGGAAAATCTGAGTAAATGAATAGGAACTACAGATGCAAGCATAACCAATAGAATACAAGAGATGAAAGAGAGAATCTCTGGCGTGGAGGATACAATAGAGGAAATAAATTTGTCAAAGAAATTTTGACACTAAACCCAAAAAAGTCATAACACAAAATGTCCAGGAAATCTGAGACACTATGAAAAGGCCAAACCTAGGAATAGTAGGGATAAAGGAAGAATACCAACTCAAAGGCACAGAGAATATATTCAACAAAATCATAGAAGAAAACTTTACCAACTTAAAGAAGGAAATACCTATGAAGATACAAGAAGCTCATAGAACACCAAGCAGACTAGTCCCCCCCACCAAAAAAGTCCCCTCACCACATAATAATCAAATCATTATACATACAGAATGAAGAAAGAATATTAAAAGCAGCAAAGAAAAAAGGCCAAGTGACTTATAAAGCAGACCCATCAGAATAACACCGACTTCTCAATGAAGACTCTGAAAGCCAGAAGGTCTTGGACAGATGAAATGCAGACACTAAGAGATCACAGATGCCAGCCCAGACTACTATATCCAGCAAAACTTTTAATCACCGTAGATGGAGTGCATAAGACATTCCAAGACAAAACTAGATTTAAACAATACTTATCCACAAGTCCAACCCTATAGAAAGCACTAAAAGGAAAACTCTAACCTAAGGAAGTTAGATGCACCCATGAAAACACAGGCAATAGATAACCCCATAGTAGCAAATCCCAAAGAAGGGAAATACACAAACACTACCACCAAAAAATAACAGAAATTAACTATCACTGGTCATTAATATCCCTTCATATCAATGGACTCAATTCACCTATAAAAAGACACAGGCTAACAGAATGGATAAAAAAATCAAGATCCATCCTTCTGCTGAATACAAGAAACACACCTCAACTTCAAAGACGACACTGCCTCAGAGTAAAAGGCTGGGAAAAAACTTTCCAATCAAATGGACTTAAAAAGCAAGCTGGTGTAGCTATCCTAATATCTAACAAAATAGACTTCAAACTAAAATCAATCAAAAAAGACCAGGAAGGACATTACATATTCATCACAGGAAAAATCCACCAAGATGAAGTCTCAATTCTGAACATTTATGCCCCAAATACAAGGGCACACAAATATGTAAAAGAAACATTACTAAAGCTTAAATCAAACCCCACACACTAGCAGTGGGAGACTTCAACATCCCACTCTCACCAATGGACAGAGAAATAAGGAATCTAATAGATGTTATGACTCAAATGGACTTAATAGATATCTACAGAACATTCCACCCTAACACGAAAGAATATACCTTCTTCTCAGCACCCCATGGAACCCTCTCTGAAATCGACCACAAGCTCGTTCACAAAGCAAATCACAACAGATACAAAAACATTGGAATAACCTCCTGTATCTTATCTAACCACCATGCCTTAAAGTTAGATTTCAAAAACAACAAAAACTATAGAAAGCCTACAATCTCATGTAAACTGAATAATGCCCACCTGAAGCACAAATGGGCCAAGGAAGAAATAAAGAAAGATGTTAAAGATTTCCTAGAATTCAATGAAAATGAAAGTACAACATATCCAAACTTATGGGACACTATGAAAGCAGTGCTAAAAGGAAAATTCATAGCACTAAATACCCACATAAAGAAGTCGGAGAAATCTCACACTAGCAATTTTACAGCACACCTTCAAAGCCCTAGAACAAGAAGAAGCAAACTCACCCAGGAGGAATAGATGCCAGGAAATAATCAAATTGAGGTGACATCAACAAAATAGAAACAAAGAGAACAATACAAAGAATCAATGAAACAAAGAGTTGGTTCTTTGAGGAAATCAACAAGATAGACAAGCCCTTATCCAAACCAACCACAAGGCAGAGAGAGAGCATCCAAATTAATAAAATCAGAAATGAAAAAGGAGACATAACACGGACAATGAGGAAATCCAGAGAATCATCAGGTCATACTTCAAAAACTTGTACTCCACAAAACTGGACAATCTGAAAGAAATGGACAATTTTCTGGATAGGTACCACATACCAAAATTAAATCAAGACCCGATAAACAATTTAAATAGACCAATAACCCCTAAGGAAGTAGAAACAGTCATTAAAAGTCTCCCAACCAAAAATGCCCAGGACCAGATGGTTTCGGTGCAGAATTCTACCAGAATTTCAAAGAAGAACTAACACAAATACTCTTCAAATTTTTTCACATAAAAGAAACAGAAGGAACATTATCAAACTCTTTTTATGAGGCTATAGTTACCCTGATACCCAAACCACACAAAGATGCAATAAAGAAAGAGAATTACAGACCAATCTCCATCATAAACACTGATGCAAAAATACTCAATAAAATACTGGCAAACAAAATCCAAAAACACAACAAAATATTATCTACCATGACCAAGTAGGCTTCATCCCAGAGAGGCAAGGATGGTTCAATATATGAAAATCTGTCAACGTAATACATCTTATAAACAAACTGAAGGAAAAAGTAACATGATCATCTTATCAGATGCTGTAAAAGCCTTTGACAAAATCCAACACCCCTTCATGATAAAGGTCATAGAGAGATCAGAAATACAAAGAACATATCTAAACATAATAAAGGCAATTTACAGCAAGCCAACAGCCACCATCAAATTAAATGGATAGAAACTCAAAGCAATTCCACTAAAATCAGGAACAAGACAAGGCTGTCCACTCTCCCCATATCTATTCAATATAATCCTCAAAGTTCTAGCCAGAGCAATAAGACAACAAAAGGAGATCAAGGGGATACAAATTGGAAAGGAAGAAGTCAAACTTTCACTATTTGCAGATGATATGATAGTATACATAAGTGACCCCAAAAATTCTACCAGGAAACTCCTACAGCTGATAAACATCTTCAGTAAGGTGGCAGGATACAAGATTAACTCACAAAAATCAGTAGCTCTCCTATATATAAATGATAAATGAGCTGAGAAAGAAATCAGAAAAACATCACCCTTTACAATAGCCACAAATAATATAAAATACCTCAGAGTAACTCTAACTAAGAATGAAAGACCTGTATGACAAAAACTTTAAGTCTCTGAAGAAAGAAATGGAAAAAGATATCAGAAAATGGGAAGATCACCCATGCTCATGGATAGGTAGGATTAACATAATAAAATGGCAATCTTACCAAAAGCAATCTATAGATTCAATGCAATCCTCATCAAAATCCCAACACAATTATTCACAGACCTGGAAAGAACAATACTCAACTTCATATGGAAAAACAAAAAACCCAAGATAGCTAAAAGCATCCTGTACAATAAAGCAACCTCTGGAAGCATTACCAACCCTGACCTCAAGATCTGCTCTAGAGCTATAGTAATAAAAACAGTTTGGTACTGGCATAAACACCAGCATGTGGACCAATGGAATTGAATTGAAGACCCTGACATTAATCCACATACCTATGAACACCTGATTTTTGACAAAGAAGCCAAAACTGTACAATGGAAAAAAGAAAGTATCTTCAACAAATGGTGCTGGCATAACTGGATGTCAACATGTAGAAGATTGCAAATAGATCTATGTCTGTTGCCATGCACAAAACTCAAGTCTAAGTGGATCAAAGACCTCAACATAAATCCAGTTACACTGAACCTGATAGAAGAGAAAGTGGGAAATAGCCTTGAATGCATTGGCACAGGAGACCACTTCCTAAATATAACACCAGTAGCACAGACACTGAGAACAACAATGAATAAATGGGACCTTCTGAAATTGAGAAGCTACTGTAAGGCAAAGGACATGGTAAATAAGACAAAACAGCAGCCTACAGAATGGGAAAAGATCTTCATCAACCCCACATTTGACAGAGGGCTGATCTCCAAAATATATAAAGAATTCAAGAAACTAGACATCAAAATACCAAACAATCCAATTTAAAAAATGGCTTAAAGAGCTAAATAGAGAATTCTCAACAGAAGAATCTTAAATGGCTGAAAGACATTTAAGGAATTGCTCATCATTGAGATAGGGAGAAACCGGGTGCTAGGGAAGTTCCAAGTAATCTACAAGGATGACTCCAGCTTAGACTACTAGCAATAGTGAAGAAGGTGCCTGAACTGGCTTACCCCAGTAATCAGATTGGTGAATACCCTAACAGTCATTATAGAACCTTTCTCCAGTAACTGATGGAAGCAGATGCAGAGATCCACAGCCAAGCACCAGGCCGAGCTCCAGGAGTCCAGTCAAAGAGAGAGAAAAGAGAGTCTATGAGCAAGGGGCATCAAGATCATGATGGAGAAACCTACAGAGACAACCAAACCAAGCTAGTGGGAACTCATGAACTTTAGACCAACAGCTGTGGAGCCTCCACAGGACTGAACTAGGCCCTCTGCATAAGCGAGACTGTTTTGTAGCTTGATCAGCTTAAGGGGCACCCTGGCCATAGGATCAGGATCCATCCCTAGTGCATGAGCTGGCTTTTTGGAGCCCACTACCTATGGCGGGACACCTTACATAGCCTTGATGCAGGAGAAGGGACTTGGACCTGCCTCAACTGAATGTACCAGGCTCTGCTAACTCCCCATGGGAGGCATTACCTTGTCAGAGGAGGGAATGGAAGAGAGTTGGTTGGGGGAGGGGGCAGGAGGAGGAAAGAGAGGGGGATCAGTGGTTGGTATATAAAATAAACAAAAAATTTCTTAATAAAAAAATTCTTTCAGTTTTTTAGATACATTTTGAAACTTTTTTTTAAGTTGCCATGTGCTTTTTAATAACGATTGTATGTTTTGATGTGGATTATTTGATCTCATGGTACTGAGCAAGCAAGTGGCTAATCCATGACTTTGACTAAAGTAACCTCAGTGGGATGTTGAGTGTGGAGTACAGGCAGGATGGTTGACATGTTAATAAAAGGTTGAAGAAAAGATAAGCATAGAAGGTTGAAATAAAGAGAGGAAACGAAAGAGTGTTTAGAGAGAGAGATCAGATTTAATGAAATGAGTTAGTTTGGACAATTAATGTGCATTTTAAACTACAGGAAGATTATAAAAACACTAGATGAAGGAACAAGATTGTGAAAGAAGGAAAGGCGGAAAGCAGAAAGAAACAGATTGGGAAGGGAGGAAGAACTCTCAGGAATGAACAGTGATTCCCTGGAGATCACAGGAAGACAAAAGAAAAAGACTAATTTCCTACTGCCTTCTCCAGGGTCTTCTGAAAAGTGACCTGAGAAACTGCAGTACAGTGGCTTTGCAGAGCATGAGAACCACTTTTGGCTCGGTCAGAGTAGAGTTTGTATAAACCTTGAAAAAAAAAGGGGGCTTTTAAATCTGAGGTAAAAGTCTGGGATTAGTTGAGAGAGGGTGTCTACATATGCTTAAGGCAATAACTAGATGAAACATAACACTGATTAAACAGATGTTTTTTTAAAAGTTGGGTTTTTTTGTAATGATTGTTTTAAAGACAATAATGAGTAGAAAAGATCTGCATACATCTTCCTGTTAATTTTTTGTACAAAAGTGATTGTGACCACAAAGTATTTGATTTCATTTTGGAACAGTGACTTTTCTTTGAAAAAAAAAAAAAAAAAAAAAAACAGCTCAGAGAAAATTTTGCCCTGAGTACCAGACATTTGAGAAATTATTCCCAGAGACAGCAATACCAGCACAATTATATTAGCTTCCTATTTCTGTTGTAATTATCACACCCAGTGGTATCAAACAACAGGATGTCATTATCCACAAGTTCTGGAGGCCAGAAGTTCAAGATGGTTCTCAGTGAGCTAAAATCAAAGTGCCAGCACCTTGTTTTTTCTGGAGGTTCTATGGAAAAATCCCAGGAATGGAGGTGAGGGTGAATAAGGACAGATGGAATGATTAATCAAAAATAAGGATGTATGAAAAAGCCATGTAGAAACCTACTATTTTTGTAAGTTTATTAAAAGTATGTTGTTGTTTTTTTTAATTTTATTTTAATATACAATTCAACTTTACCTATCAGCCATAGATTCCCCCCGTTCTCCCTCCTCCCGTCCCGCCCGCCTCCCCCCCCCCACATCCCCCCCTCCCCCACCCCCCCCCCCGCCCTCCCGGCACCCCACCACCACCACCACCACCCATTTCCATCTTCTCCAGGGCAAAGATTCCACCGAGGGTTGAGATCAACCTGGTGGACTCAGCCCAGGCAGGTATAGTCCCCTCCTCCCAGGCTGGGCCAAGGGTCTCTACTAAGCCTCAGGTTTCAAACAGCCAATTCATGCACTGAGCACAGGACCCGGTCCAACTGCCTGGATGCCTCCTAAACAGATCAAGCCAATCAACTGTCTCACCCATTCCGAGGGCCTGATCCAGTTGGGGGCCCCTCAGCCATTGGTTCACAGTTCATGTGTTTCCATTCGTTTGGCCACTCACTCTTGGGCATATACCCAAGGAATGCTCAATCATACCACAAGGGCACTTGCTCAGCTATGTTCATATCAGCATTATTTGTAATAGCCAGAACCTGGAAACAACCTAGATGCCCTTCAACCGAAGAATGGATAATAAACTGTGGTACGTATATACAATGGAATACTACTCAGCAGAGAAAAACAATGACATCATGAGGTTTGCAGGCAAATGGAGGGATCTAGAAAAATCCTCCTGAGCGAGGTAACCCAGACTCAGAAAGACAAACATGGTTTGTACCCACTCATAGGAGAATACTAGTTGTGGAACAAGGATGACTGGACGGCCACTCACAACACCAGGGAGGCTACCTGGAAAACAGGACCCCAAGAAAGACATTGGGATTGCCCAATGACGGAGAAATGGATGAGATCTACATGAACAGTCTGGACGCCCCAGGTGGAGCTCCGGGAGTCCAGTTGGCGAGAAGGAGGAGAGTTTGTGTGAGCAAGAGTTGTTGGGACCAGGGATGGATGGAATAAAAGTATGTTTTTAAAAAGGAGTTGTAATGGAGGCATTTTGTATGGATGGATGGTGTTCCTACCAGAAGCCGTAGATTATTAAATAGTAATCCCAGGACAGGTATGGGATACCTCCTTTCTCCATATGATTTGTTGGTCGGCAAGATACCAAGAGTCTTTCCTAAACAACACAGGCTATTGTGACTACTCATGATTGCCTTCCAGAAATTGATTCTTTTCTGTGCCATGCTGAGACTGAAATTTCATACACTCCGATCTTTCAATTCTTTTTATTTTTATTTTTAGTGTGGCAGGGTCTCACTATTGTAGCCCTGACTGGCCTAAAGCTCACTATGTAGACCAGTGTTGTCTTTAACTCCTAAATATCCACCTGCCTCTGCACCACCATGTCTGACTCCATGTTTCAGTTCCTGGTATTTCCTGAATGATTGGGGTCCCCAGAAAGTCTTTGCTGAAGCCTGTAACTCACTCTGGGCTCTCAAGTGTCTGCTACTGTTACTGGCAGGAAGGGAAACTCTGTGTGTGTGTGTGCGCGCGCGCGTGTGTGTGCGTGTGTGTGTGTGTGTGTGTGTGTGTGTGTGTGTGTGTGTGTGCGAGTTTGTAAGAGGGAGTGGTTTGTTAAATAATAGGCTTCTCCCTCCATCTTGGCAAACGTTCTGATAGAGATCAGGGTCTCAAGAGGCACCCTCTTAACACAGAGGACTGTCCCTTATCTAAGCTCTATCCACACGACCACACAGTCCAACCTGCCAGATGGAGTACATTTTTCACATAATACACTTGGCAGGAAAAGCAAGTCTATTTTAAGCTGACTGTTCATTTTTCATGATGCACGTTACAAAGGCACTGTATAGCCTAATTTATTTGTAAGTGGACTAAAAACACTTCAAAATACAATGAAGCCATTTGGCTAAATGCTGGCTCCTGGGAGTTGGGTTCCTGTATGGCCGAATGAGGTTTTGTCCCTTTATACTGATCTTAAAATGTATAAAACAGGCAGAATTCAAGTTGAAGCATAACCGATGTAGTGGGGTCCTAACTCTCAGAGTTGAAAGACCACACAACAGGATTGGAACTCATTAGTGGACTGGATGAACCACCCTGTGGTTTTGCCTGAAAAGTCTGGGATTGCTTCTCAAATGTTTTAAATTTGATAATATATATGCATATATATATATATATATATATATATATATACACACACACACTGCATTAAGAAAACAAATGTTTCTGCCAAAATCCTTCCATTCTCTCCATTCTCCTACCCATATGGATTTTCTGTGTCTGTAATCCACATCCACATGCCTCCCATGTCTTCTGACAAAAATCTCTGTGGGCTGGCTCATAAAAGATAGCCCTCAAAGGAAACTTCTACAGGAATTTTTTTCTCTAAAAGTTGCCACACTTTCCACAAATTCATATTCTAACTCTTTGCCCTGCATTTCTCTGAGAAATGTGGAGTAAACAAAAAAGTGTGACCATTGAAATCAAGCCTGAGCCTACAGCTTATTTTCTACATTAAGTGTAGCGACTTGGAGTAAGACTTTAGGTTCCTTTTGCCTTGTTCAGGGGTGATCACTTGCGGCCCTTCCAGTATGAAGTCTAATAAGCAGATGTCCCTTGGCTGGAATTCAGCAACCCCCACTTTCGTTAACTCATCTTCTAACTTAATGCTGGTTCCAATCTTCCTTTCCACGAATACAGGAGATGACCAAAAAAAAAAAAAAAAACAATAAGGAAGGAACTTTGGGTTCTAGCTAAAGGCAGAACTCATCTCTGGATCTTGGGAGGCATAAAGGGAAGGAAGTTTACCCAGGTGTCCTGTGGAAATGAAGTGTGGCACAATACTCAAGCCCATGTTTCTCTGCTGGATAGAAATCGAAAGCACCAAGAAAGGTGAGGATGTAGGAAATGAACTTGAACCCAATCCCATTGCTGACCTGGCTGTGTCAAGGAAGGGAGAGAGAGGGAAAGAAGGAAGATATTCCACAGCCAAGGCCTAGGACAGGCGCCTGGTCCTGGGCTCCATCCGGCCCACTGACAGCAATTGCTCTATCCGCTTTTGTGAGCTATTGTTATGTGCCTAGAAGAGGAGTCTGTGTCTCATGGTGGTTTCTATCTTTTCCTTGGTGGAGTTTTGGGAAAGAGGTATAAACCAGGATGTTTACCAGGATGATGGTTCTCATGGGTTCTGGGTCTTCCTCACTGTTAAATCCAAAGGAGCAATGTTTTTTTTTTAAATCTGTTTGGACATTGTAAAATTGTCCTGTGTGTGTGCATGTGTGTTAGGGAGGGTATGTGTGCACTCGTGAGTGTGTTCATTCTTGTATGTATGGAGGCCAAAGGTCAACACCAAGAATCTTTCTCAATCTCTTTTCATCTTTCTTTTTGAGACAAGGTCTCCTATCTGCCTGGAGCTCATTGACTCACCTAGGCTGACTGGCCAACAAATCTCCAGGATTCTCCAGTCACCATCTTCCAGTCTTGGTCTTAGAGGTACATGTCAGTTCACCTGGCTATTCTACATAGGTGTTGGCAATTGGACTTGGGTCTTCATGTTTGCCCAGAAAACACTGCATTGACTGAGCTAAACCCCCAGCCCTCTTAATCATTTCTGAAGAAATAATGTAACTAATCATGATGATAATGTTTTAAAAACATACCTTGGGGCCCATGTGAGCTGACTGCAGTGAAGCAGTCCACAGCAGGGGCAGATTGGGAGACTGACTGCTTCACAGAAAGGTTCACATAGGGTAGTGGATTGCTGTGGACTCAGGCACCCCAGGTTAAGAGAGGCAGCAGGAATGGAGTGCTTGCGATCAAGTTAAGGGAACAGAGGTGAAATAGCTCCAGCACAATCCTCGAGCTGGTCAAGCCTGTGAATGGAGTCACATGGATACCAGCTATTACGGGAAGGTTTTTGTCTGTCTACAAAGGGCAAGGTTGAGAGTCTCCCAGAGGTCAAGGACAAGCATTCACTTACCCACACCCTTTCCCCCTGCCACACATACACCCTCAGCTTCTATGATAGATTGCTGCATTCATTTCTGATATTTAAATCAATCATAAACTAGCCAGAGATCCCAAGGGAGCCCTCAGCCTCTGCTGAAGTAGCCGTTTTTTTGGAGGGGGGAAAGTCAGAACTGAAGATTTTGTGGCTGAAATGTATAGCGAATGACCTGGGTCTGGCTGACTGTGTGACGCATAAAAGCATACATTGCATGACTCATATGAGGCAGGCATGGAAAAGACCTATGAAGTCACTTTTTCCATCTTGCAGCCATCGAAGTTTTACTCTCTGCCAAGGTAGGATTATATTCAAATATTTGGTCCAGTCGGGTTTGAACTTTTTCAAGTAGAAGGGCTCCCACAAACTCCCCAGGGATCTTAATTCCACAGAATCATTGATCTCAATCTTCGGAAAATGTTCCCAATGTTCACTTTAAATTTTCCTTTGCTCAATTTCATCCCATTAATCCTACTTATTACCCCTCAGGCCACCCTAAATAATACCCTCTCTTCTTCCATGTTGACATTCCTCCAGTGCTGGTAGAGAGGAGACAGGGGAATACAAAAATGTCTTCTTGGCATGGATCACAGTCCTAAGTATAAAATGAAGACGAGAAATGATCTGAATAATAGCTTATAGTGTTGGGGAGACTGTGAGCATTAAGTGAGAAAGGCTTTTCCAGATTGCCTAGGAAGAGCTCAGCCAATCAACGGCAGGTGTTCCTGAGTTTCGCTTTACATTCTTAATAGTCTGAGTCAGAGAGTAGCAAAGACGAAATGTCACATAATTGGCCATACTGCCACCTTAGGTGGATAATGGACTATGTCCTCACAGCCTTTGGGGGAGATAATTCTATATAATCCTCTGATTATTTTTCCCCAGAGGGCGAGGATCACCTCAAATAGCACAAAACCACATAAGTTAAACTCTCAGTGAATAATGTCCCTTATTTGAGGCCCTGGGCACAGCCATGCTGAACCAGTGAAGTCGGCCA